>DWNR01000149.1:0-24644 GCA_018250455.1 Polygonus leo | reverse complement strand
CGTTTGCTACCTTTATACGATAAAAAAAACCTGAGGTTGACCACAAATGCTTTGCTTATTTGGCTTTAATGATCATAATATCAAAACCTAACTGCCGAGAAACGCCAATCGCTCACTCTGACAACACTAGGTAATGCTCATATCATAGGTTATCCTGGGTTAACGAAAGATAAAAAATCCCTGATATCATTTTCACTTGAACTCTAACGAGCTTTTCTACGCATCTTTTATTATCTGTCTATTACAGCGTTAACAAGATCAGTATATCAAAGGTAGCTGTACGGGTGGCGCATTTGTCCGTCCTTAACTGACAAACAGATGAGAGGCTCTCTGGCGCGATAACAGGGATGAAGTATCTGAGAAACGACGATGGTTATTTATGGCGAAGTGAGCCGACGACGTGACGCAACTATATAACAAAAGCCTAGACAAATGAAACAGATAATGTTCGTATTGTTATTATTTACTTATATATTTATCTAATATATAAAATTCTCGTGTCGCAGAGTTTGTTGCCAAACTCCTCCGAAACGGCTCGACCGATTCTAAGGAAATTTTGTGGTAGGGTAGGTCTGAGAATCGGTCAACATCTATTTTTCATACCCCTTAATGATAAGAGTGGCCCACTCTAAAAAAAAATATTTTTGGACAAAATTTTTTATTTGTACTTTTTAATGATGTGGCATTAAAAAAATCATATAAACCTAAATTTTCTCCCTTCTACCATCAACCCCTATTTTTTAATAGCGATATTTGTATTTTTATTTATATGGCACAAGAACCTTTGCCGGGTCAGCTAGTATTTATATATGTTTACACTATTAAGATTTAGAAAAAGCACACTTTAAACAGTTGAGGTTAATACTAATGATGTACTACTGATAACATTCGATCCGGGGAGGTACGACTAATAACCCTCCATAAAGCAATTCTTTAGTTTCGATTTAAGAGATGGGTGGTTGCAGGTTACACATACACGTGTGATGAATATCTAAGTTATTAAGGTTAATTTCTGAGATCAACCTCGAATACGATTTTATCGCCCTTGGACTGGTTACAAATGCTTATAGACGGCAGTGACCTTTGGTCTACAGGCTCTTTATACTACAAAAAATACCAATACAATTTTATCACAAGTCAACATAATTGAAGAAATACATGCCACTACGAATACAAGCTTGTGAACTCAGCGACTTAGCGTAGTCAAAGTTCACGAGTTAATAAAATATTTGTTTTTATTTTCCCAGGGACATCTGTTACACGAGAAGCGGCACACACCGGGGCAGCGACAAATGCCTTTCAAATTCCAAAAGCCAAGACGACGTGGGCGGAGACGCCGCCGCCGGTGAACACAAGCACTAGATGCGACCGGCTTCAATTGAATCCGAACAGTACCTAGGGAAGCCCAGCTCGATAAGGCATCGGAATATCGATACATCACTGTACAATATCGATTTTTGATACGATATTTTGTCATATAATATTCCTGCAAAAATATCGCATTATCTTACTATATACCTACTACTAATATATAGTAGTGTCATACTATGACAATATTTATAATGTTCATGATTTTACATACAAAAGGATAGTAAGCCGTGTCTTTAACTATACTTTTATTTGTAAAGCATAACCCACGTAACCCATGCAACATTTTTATAGAACAAAAGCAAGAAGCATTTCTTTAGACGTAGATCTTTAGACTTTAGTAAGTAGATCTATACAATTTTAAAGAGATTTTTGGTTCTCAAAGTACTAAACTCTCATCAAATATGATTAATAAAAATTTGAATTTGAATTTGAAGCTTTTGATTTTTTTAATTGAATAATGTCACAGATACATATATACCGTCACGTTGAATTGATATACACCCATATTTATCGCATGTCGATAGAAACACATTGCGACTTGAAATGTCGATAATACCGCGTCAATGGATACGAAATCGATACTGATACGATATATATCGATACCATACACTTTTTTGGGCATCCCGAAGTGTACCACTACACCGGGCCTCGGGCTCCGCCGCCCACGCAACCGCCGAGATTTATAACATTACCCATATTCGGCCTACGAATGGCGCTTATTCGACGCTTCAAATTAAAATCCACCGCGAATGCAAAAAGAAAACACGAGCAGTTGTTGCTTTGATCGATGGCTGCGCCGTTTCTGATTTACACAGCACTATAGTGTGAGGCCGCGTATCGTATACCCCGCGGCAGTTGTCTTCGAATCGTACGTCAGCATTAATCTTAGTTGAGGTGCACTAAATTTTTTCAGAAGTGTCCCATATATTGTATACTAACTTCTATACGCGGCTTGCTACGCGGTTTTATACAATTTTGACATCTATTTCCATTTTTAATATTCTTGAGATTTTTTGAGAGAAGTAACAAACGAAATCACATTCACATTTATTAAGTAATGAGTTAGATTGAGATATGAAGAAGATTGAGGATTCTATACAATATACTTATATTTGTCAATACAAATATACTGGCCTTCGTAAATTCAACGAAGACACTTCTGGTTGGACGAACTAAGGGAGCCCTATGTCTCGAGACACATTCACATGAGCTGGTGGTTAATCGCACGTAAACTTAGGGAAGGTGAACTTACTCTTTTACTAAGGCCTCAGAAGGGACCGTACGACCCGGCATATATATTTTCTTATACTTTACACCCGCCGAAAGAAGCTCCTATAACAAAATAAGAAATAAGAATAAAAAAATCTTAGCATAGAAATAACTACAAATATATATCATCAAATAAATATATAAATACCAAATCCCAAAAATATTAAAATCGCTCTATAATGAAAGAAGCTCCAATAACAAAATAAAGAATGAGAATAATAACATCTTAGAACGAGCTTTAAATATATAACTTTAAATAATTACATAAAAACGTAGCACGAAAGGCAATACGACAAATTTTGTGTAATATTTCAGTTTTTCGTCCAAGTGTAAATCTTAAATATCCTCTATCATAGCGTCAGAGCAAGCGCCTAATTAAATGTACGAGTATTTTAATAGAACAACAATCAGTGTAACACGATGAGACAGCTGCGATCAGCGTTGACATGGTGTAGGCCAGAGGTTCCCAAAGTGTGCGCCGCGGCGCCCTGACACGCCGTAATAAGCAAAGAGGGGCGCCGTGAGGCTTTCTCTGGCCTAAACTAAACTTGGCTTAAGTTTTAATTTTGTGCATATAGTCCTAGCCTAATTGTATATTGAGTAATTAGGGAGCGCCGTGATATATCACTAACCTATAAGTACGTCGCGAACTGAAAAGGTTTGGGAACCCCTGGTGTAGGCATTGACGGAGGCCGACGACAGGCGACACGTGCTCAGGCGCCGGCCGCTTTCCGACCAATCAATACTTAAAGCTCTAACAAACAAACAGCGGATCAAACGGTAGCGATTCGACTAGCGTCAGCGATTTACATATGTTTGAATTCGAAATCAACTTATTTCATCATAATCTGTTATAGTCCCATAGCTGACGAAAGTGAGAGGAGTCTCATTAAAAAACCCACCCATCTGGGCAAAACCGAATCTTTTAGTCTTGAAACGACTTCTAATTGAAAAACTGTGAGGTGTGTATGTGTGGCTTTTCGTTAACATATTTTCATCTACCGGAAAAAAATAAGTAATAATTATTCGTATATAGTAGTAATAAAAGTAATAATTTAAATGTACACAAAATTGCATTTCTTCTAGCCACTAGGCTACCACTGCTTTGCTAGCTATTGCTATTTGCTACTTATTTGCTATGGGTCAAATATAAATTGGACTGAACGTCGCATATTGCCCATAACTGCAATATGGCTGATAAAGACGATTGTCATAGAAACATCGATATTGCATAGTATTTATTTAAGCACTTGTCATAATCGTTTTCATTCTTGCGTAGGTAATCTTTAGACTTAGAAAAAGATTTTGACCGGAAGTCTTTTGATTTATTTCGTTAACGTCATTAACAATGTGAATTAAAATTATGTCCATCTATATTAACTGCACCTTTTGTAAAGACTTTCATAAAAAACTACGTACAATAAATTTAATTCATAGCGTGCCAGCTACAACATCGCTATGACCAGTACGTCATCTCTCATTACTCTCGCCTCGGTAAACTATCATCACCTTCAATTCGCTGCCTGTTTGACAACGTCTTAACGCAAGTAGTAGGCAGATAAATTGAAAAGAAAGTTGACCTTCTCCTGATCTATCTTTCTGCTCACATCTGACAGCTCTACAGCAATACAAGAAGAATAAAAGGGATATTTTGTTTAAAAGGAAGATTGACAGACCGACCTTTCTAAGATCTTAAGGTAAAAAGAATATTATATCCCCTTAATATGCGCATAAAATTCTCAAACAAGTCGAAACCATTATAATTAATATATTTAATAATAAAATGTTCTACGAAGATTTTATTTATCAAATAAATAATATAATTTTTTATTCATGTTGCACTATTATCCATAATTGATGATTGCTTTTTATCAACATGTAATATTACTTGATTTATACTTTATTTTGAAGTATACGTGTAAATCATACCTCATTACTTACAAGTAACAAATATATTGTTTTATTATTAAAAATCGCTTATTTACCCAAAAGACGCAGGAATGCAACTATTATTTCAAAAAGCTAAGGTTTCTGTCTAAATCGACAAACTTTACTGTGGTTTGTATCATGAGTTACGAGCGTATAGAGGCAAACAAAGAAATTTACGCGTACTGAATCTAAGAATATTATTTTGTAATGCTAACAAAATAGTCGAAACTTTTCACTATCCTTTGAATGCCGCCGATTGAAAAACGTAGGGAAAGGTTTTAAGACTTACTCCGGCTAAACTGTAAAACATCTAACATTATTTTCGCGTATCAGAACCGTCGCTGTTCGCACCTGAATCGCGCCAGACTATTAAGCAGACTGGCTGCCCCATGAAAACGTGGTTTTACGATCGGATTATGCTAGAAGATGAATGCAAGGCAATCAGACGTAAGTACGAACAAAGCATCGTCGTGGAAAATGTGACTTTCAATCGTAAAACTGAACATAATTTTATTGCTTCCCGGTATTCTAATAGATACCGGGTAAAGCGAAGTCCTGTATGAGTGCAGGCGCTATCTCAACAACTGAGAGTCGTGATTTTGACAGCAACATGATGTCTCGGTACGCGAATATTGTTTGTCGTCGCATTTCGTTATTAGTCACAAGCTCTCTGGAATGTTTAGTGTACAAATTCCGTTTTTGAGTACAGCCGCGTTCGAATGAACGCGAAACAATGATTTCTAAGTAAATTACTCTGTCGTTTATATCAAACAAGCCGTTAACATACCAATAAAGGCATTAACAGAATAAAGAGAGGGAAGTTTTCACCTGACAATAAACATAAAATAAAACACTTCACGAATTATCGCCTTGGATTTCTAGTAGTTATACGGAACAAACAATATAGTCTTGTACATTAAAGCATTGTTGGACAAGTAATAACAATGCTAATGGTAAACATAAATATAGTGTACGTACTTGTGGATTGTAGTAGCGACTTGTGTTCGTCAAATCTATCACTGCGCCTAAGTTGGGAACTTTATCTAAAAGTAACGCGACAGTCCATCTGAAACAACGCAAACATCATACTTATAACGCTATATCTGAAAACTTCGCCAGTATCAATGTAACTTATATTTACTTAATAATAAACAGAAATATAATTAAAATTTATTTGGAAAGAAGTATTTATTCATAAATAATACGTACCTCGCTGGAGCTGGCACATAAATACTCTGTAACAAAAAAAGGATGTATAAAATTACCGAAGCATTCATTTTCCATCCTAACTGCTAAAAACATAAAAACAATAGAAAAAGCATGGCATCCAACAAATTTTAAATAGGGTAAAGTTAACATTAACGTAATATATGTCTATAATTAACATCATCATCTGCTAGGATCAGAATCCTAAGCGAAGTGCAAACACATAATTAGAAAAACCTTAGTTTACTTAACATTTCTAATGCATAACCTAATAGCCTAACGCATATCCTAGTAAAACAATAATAAACGAAGAGAACTCAGACAGGAAAACTATAACAGCAAACGCCAAAAAAGTAGATTGTTGTTGATAATAATCATTGTAAGGTAAGGTATTGTATTAGTGTAAGGTTTTCAGAGTGAAATTTGGGAATACTGAAAATTGTGTCATCATTAGCGTCTGCCTCCGTAGGCTCGGACAATGCGCCTTTGATATCGCCGCCCGTAGGCGACAGTGCACTGATAAGGGAGCTGATCAATCATCCACTGGCCCTACCTCACGGGGGCCGATGACCTTTGCTCGATCGATGAGCCACCTGACCAAATCAAGTTTTAGAGGAGACATCCCAAATACTTATGTATAAAATTAGTCGTCTGATAACGCCCGAAAATTTAAACTAAATTACGGTACAAAATCACTTTAGTTTGTTTAAGCGCATTAGAATTTAAAATCACTATGATTCCCCAAAGCTGGCAATAAATCTTAAAAACCCATCGCAGCTGCACCGCAGGCGAATATTTTTGTTGAAAATTTTCAATTTCGCCCAAAATCGCCTCAAATAAAATGTCCAGCGTCGTAATAATAGGTTGCTAGAACGGTCATAATTTATGTGCGGCGTTGACATGATGGAATAAGATTGTATGTGAAAAAATATTAAGCGCCAGGAGGCGTGTCTCGAAGGGGTTAATTTTCAAATTGAATCCGCCGGTGGCCGTTATAAATTAAAACGGATTGTTTTTAAATAAATTCTCGCTTACAATACGGAGAAACGAGGATAAATTTTCAACATTGCCAATGTAATCGCTTAATAAAGCAGGCTTGATTAAAATTTTCATGTCATCAATTAAATTAATCGATGACATATGAAAGTTACAAAATTCATTGCCGACGTCGTCCTCATTGAATTTATTTATTTAATTACAGGAGCAAATACGTAAAACCATCCCAATCATCATTTCAATTAATTCAATACAAGGATTATTTGGAATACGAATTTAAATTCGAAAACGAATTTAACTGACTTAATATTGAAAGAATTCTTTAACCAAAAACTTTACTTGAGAAAAATAATAAATAAGTATTCCAAAAATAAAACACACAAAATAAAAAAGGAAGATAAGATACCTCCCTTCGCTTTAACGGTGTGTTCATTTAACTGAACAGAGCGTGACAAATAAGTCACTTTAAAACGTTGTAACTTGTTGGATTATATTTTTATATTCCCAGCAAAAAATCTTAAGAAATTTAAAAAGTCATAATAAATGATATGTCAGAACATGTCATCATCATGAATAAGCACATATGATAACATTGTTATTATTCTGACTAAATGTTACTTAAGAAAAAATATAATGTTAAAGAAGTTTTTTAATACTTTGGGAATAACTTCATAATAATTAGGCTTTGAAACAAAAACTAATAATACTATCACACCAAGAAGAACACTTTATTACTGGAGAAAATCCTGCGATCATAAATTGTTTTAACACAAATTGATTGTATCACAGTATTAATGAAAATTGTCCTTATCACCGAAAAATAAGTAAACAACCGCATAACCAAAACTTATCATTTTCCTGATTAAACAGAATAACTAAATCGACCAAGTGTACTACAACACAAATTATGTATTGACATTCACGAGCGCCTTTAAATTGGAAAAATAATGACACTTTCTATTGAGAAAGATACATAATAATGCAGAGATGGCAAAAACGCTAATAAAACAATCAACGCGATCGATAATAAATAGCTGATTACTCGCTGGCAAAAGGATACGACACAACGGAGCATTACTTACATGTGTCGGACAGTACTATAAAAGAGCGTTTGTCATTTTTACGACATACCACTTGTACGTTTGCAAGTCTTGGGAACCAACAACCCACCTGCAGAGATAATTATGACTGTAAAGAGATATAATCATTAACAATTAACAGAATTGCAATACCGTCTTCTCTGTACTTTGTCAAAGAAGGGCCAAAACAAAAGCGGTAAATTAACAAACAACGCCTTACAATATAAGTATCGTTTCTCACTTGAAAATTGTACAAAACAGGAAGAATTCGTTTATTTTTAAATACGAGGACAATATTTAATCCCAAAATTTAATGAAAACAGATTGTATTTTTTATCATTTTTGCTGACATTCATGATCGTATTTCGTTTTATTAGTATTCCGTTAAATGATACCTTAACATGTTTAAGATTAATCATTATGTTAATACACAAACATTATGATGTACAA
Source organism: Polygonus leo (assembly GCA_018250455.1). Taxonomy (NCBI): domain Eukaryota; kingdom Metazoa; phylum Arthropoda; class Insecta; order Lepidoptera; family Hesperiidae; genus Polygonus; species Polygonus leo. The sequence continues at coordinate 16,344 of DWNR01000149.1, read as the reverse complement.
GTAATTACGGGTCCATTAATAATAAGTATGATACTTATAGAAATAACTCAAAACATAACAGCAACCTCTTGAACATAAAGCAAAATTGAAATGTTTGGTGAGTCAGCGTTACGTTTATACGCACCGAGTATTAAATTTCAATTGAACGTTGTTTCGAGAACAAATCTACTCGAAGCAAATAGGATTTACGACGCTACATGAAAGGACTTGTAACAGCTTATCTTTGTCCAAACAGAACCAAACTAGCTACTTTCACCCGAATCTTCGGCGTCCATGGGTGGACTTTTTCTTTTTAGTCATTCATTCATTTTGATAAAATAATAAATTATAAGACAAATGTCATCTATTCGCCGTCAGTTACCTCCAAGCCTTTTATAACCTCTGAAGGTGGTAGAACTGTCTGTGTCTCGACAGCCACGTTACCACAGTTTACCATTGTACTGATGGTAAAGTAGTATTATTTGATTAAATTTATATGAAGTCTATTACACAATGAGCCTACAAAGAGTACAATACTAATTATTCAAATACAGTTTATTCATACATTTTTGATCACATTAAATCAGACGCACATCGGATGGCGCGTTGCGTTGTCATCGTTTTATTTTTCGACAATCATCTGATCCGTTACATCGTTTATTCCAATGGTAATGATGGCATAATTGACAGAGGGCAAACTATTGTTCCCATTGTGTTCTATTGATATTAGGGTTTTGTCGCCTTGTAATGGGAGAACTTTTTGTATTGTTTCAGGGATCGTTACTCACTCGTTCCCTTTTGACACCGATGCAACTGACGCAGTAGATTTAGAAAAGGTGGAGCTGTGACATTTGAATTGTATGCTCAGAAGTACTTTTAACAACCCGTTATTTAACTTTCACAAACGAATTGTTCCTAAGTACATAATGATTTGATTAATAATAAACAATTACGTTTAATAAATATTAACAAAAGAAATTATTAATTTCAAATTGGTACGTCCCATGTATTATGCTTAGATCTTTCATTACATATGATAAACATTACGGGTACCAGATATTCCAAACATGCAATTGTGTATTAGTAGATAATCTATCATTAAAAAAAATGAATTATTTATTAACATATTACTCAGATACAAATTAAAGTAAAAAAAAGATAGAAAAATCATAAAATTACTTGGAATTAACAAACGTTATAGATATACAATAGCTACGGGCTTCGATGCTCAAATAATCCCCTAGTCCCGACAAGCCATTGAAAATAAGACATAAAACTTAACACATTGTAATTGTGTAACGACTCTCGTAATCCTTGGTGTCATAATAATTGATATGTGGCCAGAGTCGTGTATGCGGGCTTTGTCAACACTAACTCTTGCTTGATCCAGAATCAATTGTTCAAATAGCATACGGGTATCAATAACAGAAAAAAATGAAAAAATGGGTTTTATTTAACTAATAATAGGAATTTGTTTATTCATTATCATGATGTACCTTGTAAGATATTTCAGAAGTAACCTGATCATACATGAATTTACACCTTGATGGCAACAGCCATAAGAAAAAAACCTTAATATATATATTTTAAACGTATCTTCGTTGTTTTTTTTAATTAACAGCTATATAACTTTGATATAGTTATAGTAAATATTATTGATTGAATAATATAAGTCAATAGGAAGTCACGGATGAACAATCAGCTCAAAAACTGCAGAAATACCTCAACATATTTACCAATGCCAAGTTAAATGCATAATGACAATGCCTTTTATCGAATACATTTCTTTTAAAGAGGTCACTTCATATGGTGAACGCATTACAAAAATGAGAATACATGTAAGTTACCGATAGCTATCAAAGTCTTCGGAAAGTGCTACATAAATAAGGGTAAGGAACGACTCGTTTAAATCGGATGCCGTATTCCTTCGATCGATTAATCGGATGAGTGGCCGAAGGATCGGGTGTCGGGGGCATTTATCGCGCCTAATTGCGACCACCGCGCCGAAACCCGGCCCCCACGAGATGGGTGGTGTGATGGCCACAATGATACCTTTAAAAGGGTTTGGTTCACCAACAATTTTTATTAGTCAAGACGTCCGGACATGTAGATTCAAAATATTTTTTACATAAAAGCTAAAATCGCAAATCATGTAATCCAATAAATGCGACATTAAAGAAAACATTAAACCGCCATTTTGAGCAAACATTTTAAATCGCAATGCATTATCTTACTATAAATTTTCCTTGTATTACTCAAACGTACGTAGGTATGTTTTAAAACGTGATGGGTGTATAACTTTTATTGCGACAATATTTTTTGAGTATTGACGCTAAAAGATTTCAATTGGCAACCGTGAGTCGTAAAAATATCTCAAGATAAAACAATATATTATGGTTACCCTACAAGATATCGGTTTTCGGGTGTTGCGAAATTAAGAGTTAATTGTTTTCTTTTTGGCAGTTGGGCACGCGCTTAAATCTTGGTTAAGATTGGATTTTATGACAATTAAATCGAGAAGCGTTCAGAGTTTCGACAGACTTTTTATATGCATATGTAGTTATAAGTAGCTATGTCAAATTGACTGTTTGACCTTTTTTATTAAACAACAAAATTGTAAAACCAGATTAGAACCATTACTTCTAAAAGGATAAAATGAACATCAAATAGGTCTTCTTTTCTATTCTATAATACTAATAGTATTAATAAAATACTAATAGTATTATAGAATAGAAAATATAAAAACAGTATCCTTGCTTGTTTTCTATGGATTTTTTAAATATAATGAATTATTAACTACATGTAATTACACACAGTGGCAACCAAACAAAGACTAATATAAAAATCATCACATTAAAAATAAAGCGAAAGACTCGAAACATCGAAAACTGCACATAGTTATCGATTCGACGCGGTTTCAGTTATGAAAATTGAGGGAACATTGTACAAGCTTCAAGTGTGAATCGTGACGGCATTCATGCTTAATAATCACCAAATATTGCGCATGACAACTGAACGACGTGCGGGTGAAACGACGATAACACCCACCCTTCAACGCATTTCTTTAATAATATAAAAATACGCGATAACCATAGACCTTTAAACGTACCTGGAAATGCTTTTAACAAACCTAAAAAAGATTCAATACTAATTCAAAAACGATATTAAATAATATATTAGATTGTATACGAGAATATATTTACTAGAAAAACTTTGTCTATGGTTTCACTTGCCTTACTGTAAGAAGTAATTTGATTTTTTTGTTGTTAGAAGACTGCAACAGAACCACACGACAACACTTCTATTCTGCATAAATCCATGATTCGGAATCAAAACAAGACGATCAAGAAAGCTGATTACACGGTGCTCCCACGATCTCATGCCCTGGCGGCTTGTGAAGTACGAAACTTGGCGCGTACGTGTCAAAAGATGTAATTATGAAGAAATCCAATCAGCCGCGGCGCGAACCGGCGCAAGCGACGACGTTGATTGAGCGATAAATTTATTGAAGATAAATCACCTTATCGCGACAAATCGGGAGCTATAAGCCCTATCTTAATTTGAGGGCGGAATTTTAAACGGGCGGCACTAAACATCAATAGGAACCCCATCCGATTGAAGGCGTAAGTAACACGCAGAAGACTTAAGCTCCGTATCGAATCCGCTCAATTCACCTTATTATTGTATATAAAATGAATCTCATCGATTAATTTCATAAGTGCATGTCTGAATGTAAATATTTTCGGATAAAGAAAGTCGGCGCCACCGAGTCGCCATAATTTGGGCTATATTTCTGATTCAGGATCTCACGCGTTACTTGACTGACTTTTATATTGTGAAATTGTACTTAATATCCCGTATTGTAATAATATTGCGAAATATTGCATTCCTACACGGAGCTGCGCTTTACCGGTTGCCATCGAATCATTTAACTCTTATGTATATCATGACTTTATTATTGTAAGAAACAAGGATGTGGCCCGAAGAATTCGTGAACATTTTAAGAGCATGTAAGATAAAAATGTTTCTACCATAATACACAGAATCGTTAATAATAAATAATAAGATTCATAATAGATCGAATATCTCTACAATTTAGAATAATATTTTAAATATCAAAAGAACATAATTAAAATCCATTACCATAACAATAAATTAAAATACGAATGCATTGAGGCAAAAAGCATGTGACGTTATGAGGAAAATATGACACATAGTACAAGAACTTTCAAACACACCGCAGGCTTGTGCGATAAATAAAATATAAGTACACGTTTTGATATTTCTTGTTGTCAGTGAGGCTCCAGTCAAAAACATCAGACAAGGAGATTTAATGTCACCGGTAAACATGAGAATATTCTTATGAGCGCCGCAACAGATGAATCTCACCACGACTTTTGAAATACAATATCTGCACTCAAGCAATGCAAAAATATTATGCCGTTGTAGGCGTATTCATGGCGCCTGAAATCATGATATAAATTCTTAAGTCGCGCATGAAAAGGGACCAATATGACTCGAGGCCAAACATAACGTACAATCCGTCGGGTATATTATTACCAACATTCGATTCGCCGGTAACAAAAATAAAAGTGGAAAATTGAATCTCAAAAATTAATCTAGCAGAAAGGTCGGTGCGAGTTGCGTACCTCAACAAATCACATCATTTCACATAGTACGGGCCGTTGTTAATGCGGGCCCGAGGCGAGTATAGCACTAAACAGTCTGACTAATTAGACGCACTAGGCAACAAAGGGCCGTCGTGTAGTCCGAGTGGTGGTGTATTCGTTTGTGGGGATGAATTGTGGACCGTATCGGTGAGAGAATAAGGTGAAGGTGTCGGTACAGGTGTACGAGCAAGTGCATCCAGTGAGACGTGCGATGGCGGCGTATGATAGGCCGCCCACGCGCAGGCGCCGCGCCGCGAAATTCGTGAGAAGCACTATTCCGGCGCCGGCCACCAAACAACATAATGCCGAGTAAGAAACACGGTTACAATAATAGCTCACAATATTGAATGCTTCTCCTTTAAAGCACCTACTTGCGAATCGTATTTGTAGTGCCCATAAAACAGACAATAAGGAGTACCTACTTATAAATTTCTCGATTGTCCTCTTGAAACATTGGTTATAATTGAAGGAAAAAAATAATTACTTCGTGAGCAAACATTGTTGAAGAGGACAAATCATGCTCTATAAAACTACGTAAGACGTAACTTAATAAAAAATAGACAAGTACCAATTGTACTGCGTAGAGGTTTCGAACGACACCTATCGTTCGAAATAATTATTTGAAGTTTTTTTATAGGCCTTTATTTATCGTTGAATCATATAAAAACAAAAAAATATACATATTATACATATTTTTTTGTTCTTTGAAATTCACCGGTATATTATAAAAACATTTTTTTTTATGTTACACATCCGTTGTATGGATGGTATAGTAATTTCTGTGATACTGATCATCACAACTGTGTGATAGGTGGACAAAAATCTTAGCAAGTATTTAAACGACTAGTAAAGTATTAAGTCATTCACACACGTTTTAACTATAGATAATTTTAAATTAATTCAAGATGACACCTATATCACAACAAACAAACTAAATCAGAAACGTTAAACATCACCTAATCAAAATACTTCACAGCTGTAGACAAAGGATTCCCCAATCGATTCACACCCCTATTGTCATATTGTTATTCACCACGAAATATCACAAGTTAAATCAGCTATCATAAACTGAATAGCGCAAAACAGCGCAAACATTTGGCAACCAGTTAGCGTCTTAACACATAGTAAAATAAAATAACAAATTGGCAAAATCCGATATCCAATCTCTTAACATTTTATTATTGTGACCGCAACACAAATAAATATTTTCTGTTAGAAGAATAAAAACTGCTGCTAAATAGGCTATAGATAGAGCGGATTAATTAACTTAATTTTCATTCAATTTGAGGTTTAAAGTGAACAAAAAGCTAAGACGTTCAACAGGTTTTACAACTTCAGTCGGTTAGCGATTGTATAGCTGTTTGAAAGCAACAATTACTACATTTAAATAATCCGACGTGAATTGATATTTATTAAAAAAACTAAAATATTTAAATCGTGACAGTTAGTTAGTGTTTAAAATAAAGTATAAGTAGGTAATATTTTTTGTATCGATAAGCACATCTACAATAAAGAGGCTAAGCCAAAATATTATTGTGTTCTAAAGTATACACCTAATCTCAACGATTAACTGACACAAAAACACAGGCATATAATAATAAGTTGATTATAGTCGAGAGTTTTATTCACGAGAGCAAATTCTACTTTTTGTTCTACACTCGGATCATAGAATCAACATTAAACTAGCTGCAAAACGCCTAGTAGATATACAAGGGTGGAGCGCCACTCCTCTCTATTAACGCACTGTCCATCATTATGTACTGAGCTGTCGAGAAAGTTTATTGAATCTGTATCGTAGCACAATGAAACGAAAGTATACTAATATTATAAACAGGCAACTCTGATTTCTTTTCTTTTAACATACACACTATATTGACTATAAAAAATTAAAGTTTTCATTATAAACGTAGACTACGCTTGTTTAAGACTGTTACGAGTAGAAATCGTGTTGACGGTTGACGAATTGTATTCAGTCCAGAATAGGACAACTTTATGCTGAAAAATATTATGTGAAACAAAAATGAAGAAATAGTCCTAAAATAGCATATAAATGAATATATTTATATCTATGCATAACTTAATAATATTTTCAACATTACGCATGCGATAACGTCTTATAAATATTATAATAACATACCATACGTAAAATCCAATGCAAACGTAAGACTTATATCAAGTTCTGACATAGCATTAGAATTTCGGAAATTAATCAAATAGCCGTATCAATGTTAAACAAGTAATTATTGAACTTCCATTCCAAAAATAACACGCTGAGACCCGATATAATGAAGAAATTAAGATTGTTAACAGATAAACTCTGAATTATCGGCGATAAATCTCCGGATCAACAAGCTTCGTACGCGTGTAAATTGAATTAAAAGATAAGAATTGAAGCAAAAGCTTTCGCGCGAACGATTAATATGCCCGTTTGACCCGAGTTATATTCGGAGCGACGACCCCAGTAATAAAGATAACACTACTAACTCTTACATGTTTAATTCAAGTAAAACAGTACATAACATTATGTACTAGAAGGTTATGCTAATGTGACATGAATAGTTCTTGGAGAAAACCTTTTTTGTACCAACATAAGGTGGCTTACTTACGATCCATGTAAAACGATGTGATCTCTGATTGTATGTCGTCAGCTTATAGACGTATATAATACTAAATAATTTTTGTATCCATAACATAATTCGGCTTGTTTTAAGGGACGGACAGTGCATAAAGGGCTCAAGCTAATCTATACAAATGAATAAAACTGGAGTGTCTGTTTGTTATATACATGGTACATATACCAAAATAACATTTTTTACAATTTTTGTCTGTCTGTCTGTTTGTTTGTTCCGTCTAATCTCTGGAACAGCTGAACCGATTTTGACGAGACTTTCACTGGCAGATAGCTGATGAAATAAGGAGTAACTATGGCTACTTTTATTTCAGAATTATATAATATAATAAGAACGCGGATCGAATACCACGCGGGCGGAACCGCGGGTACAGCTAGTATTCGATATACGCAATAGTTCATTAGCCTTATTTTAGGTTATAAAGCAATAACATCTCAATCCAGCTGCATACGTAGTTTTAGTGGTGAATATGATTTACGAGGCGATTCCACACAAAACGACCATCATCATTTCCTACATCACTAAATATGCATACACGAACGTAGTAATAAAACGAAAAGGTATTCAATTATACACGAATTCCTTAATTATGTATTCGTTAATTAATTAATTATGTGACGACGATGTTCAATTAACGCGAGGTTAAGAATTAGCTGACAAAGTGATAATTAACATGTATGGAAAAAAATCTTGTTTTCGGTATTATAAACCGAAATAATAGCTACGTAAAAATATTTACGACACGGCTGTTATAATAATTCCGGAGTCTATAAATTATAAAGATAATAAAATATTAAAGGAATTACCGAATTTGATTGGTACAAAACGCTATAGCCTTGCTCGGATCGTAAACCAGGATTAATATACTGAAGATCCGTATTGAAGCAACTAATTTTAATGTCATTAGAAGTTAATAAGTAATATAATCTTCGAAACGTGTCCTGTTAAAAATAGTATAGCATAAATCCAGATAAAATCTCAATAAAAACTTCAATAATCTCAACAATCCAATTATTAATATATGACACAAGTTAAGAAAAATCTTTAACCTCGGCTGTCTTTAAAATCATATAATCTATACGTAGAACCTAATATACGCAATTAGGTATTACCGCCTGTAATTACGTATACTGCCTGCTGCAAATGCGAAATCTTCTTAGCTAAGGAGTGCCCGGTGGTGGAACTCGTGTAGTTCAACCGGGAAGGTACCACTGCCACCCTCATAATCCGTGATTTGGAGAGGCGTGGTTGCCGGCTATACTTACAAACGAGGTGAACATCTTAGTCCTCAAGTCAGTAACGCATTTGTGGTCAACTTTGGGTCAATCATGATTGGGGAAGTCTACTCATGTCCATGGGGGGCAGTGACCACTTACCATCAGGTGGACTGCATGCTCGTTTGCTACCTTTATACAATGAAAAAAATAGCATTTCCGTATGCGTCATGTTTATGTTATTACCAATGAAACAGCATCAGTATTGTCTTCGATTACCTTGGAACGCATATCGGTATAAGTGTTTAGTATATTGCTGATACAAAAGATAGAGACTGTCGTGTTTATAACGATTTTTAAGCATCAAAGATACAAGTTGAACATAAAGCTGAAAATGGCGCCGCCGTGTGTATGCAATTAACATAGGATCGCAATAAAAAATTGTAACATCATTGCATTTAACTCAGATATAATTGTGTTAGAAATAAAAATCTAATTAAAAGTTTCCTAATAAATAACACCAAAGAACGGTATCTTTGATTGACGGTAGGTAAAGTAAACACCGTTTAGGGGTCAATTTATTAGCCATAGCAACTTAACGAATATTTGAAACATAAAATCAGTTAACTGGAGTTTATCTTATAAACAGAATTGATAAATAACAACTGCTAGTTATATAATAGTACTCTCATCTCCCAATTTCCATACAGACGAAGTCACACATACAGTTAGTAAATAAAAGAGCCCGCACCACAGATTTAGTAATTAATAGACACCAAGCGGAACTTCATATAGTTGTAAATCAAAAGCGAATTCCATCTGAATATCTTAATTTGCATCGCTCCGAGCAAGCGGGCGACACTAACGACTCACTAACGAAAACAACGAAATTGAACTATCAATTTCGATGGCCGAAAAAGAATCATTAAAAAATCATATACAAGTTATTAAATACCTTTATTTGGAACGTTAATCATATCTTAAATATACTATGTTACATTTATTATATTTATGGAGGAAATGAGTACCGTTAACTCTATAGTTTATTTCTTACAATGTTATCCAAAGGTTTATTATGATATAGTACTTAACAAAACTTCAGCAGAAGTGTCAGATTGACTTTATTTCGACAGTATGAGCCTCAATTTACTGAGCAGATAAATGCGTAAGATCTCTTAAAATACTTGCGTCAGAGATATTTTATACATGATCATTAATTAATATTATCGGTAATAACCGATTACTACATCGTACACAGAAGTTTGTGTTAAACATTAAACGTGCTCTTACCAGTACAGTTTAAATTAAACATTAATCGATCGCTTGTTTATTAACGTTGGAATGCAATAAAATAATCACACCGTGTTGCCACTTAATCACCGGATGATATCTTATTTAGAGGAAGCTAATGAGGAACGTAGATCACATTCGGTAATGGTGACAAGCGTGTATTTATCAAACACTTTCGATCCACAACTTATGTGCGGCGATTAAGGTATTCGTGTTGACATAATGGACGGGCAAACTGAGTTAAACGACACCATTTTTCATCGCCTATTCAATACCGTTGCCGAATAGATCGGAATGACAATGGCCCACGGGTGGTTTCCGGTATTGCATTCAACTTCGGGGATCTATATCAATCTTTACCAATAACAACGAAAGAAGAGTAATGGAACATACGCAGCACGCTGTGTAGATGAATTCTCGTGATGGGAACGATCTCTAGTTGCTAATTACGAAGACAAAAATATACAAAGTAACTTACACGTGAATAAACGTACTCATGAATAAAGCCGATCTTCAAATATCCGCAGCAATAATGAGCACAGCGTTATTCATGCCTTGCGATGACGAAACGCGAACAGCAACGAACAGCGAATGAGATCCGTACTGTTGACGGCACGACATCAACATGTGGAGGTATCTTAGGTAAAAAATTTAATCGAGACGACTCAGGGCATAAAGAACGAAATGGCACAACTGACTTTATTGCCAGACCTAAAATTTCACATTCGTTAGCGGCAACTTTTTATTTTTTTACCTTGATGCAAAATATTGCCTGAAAATCAGCCATATTATATTCATGCTTCTTCTTAAGTAACATACAATCGGCAAGACATATGCTTGCAAAGACATTGGTTAATTATTGCGAATCAGTTAATCAATGAAAACCATGTCGGTGCTGAGTGTGTCAGGAAGGAATACCTCTTTGTACTACCTCCATGAAGTGAAGAAGGAGATGCCAGCATCGATATGAAAGTTATAAAATATTTTTAACTATTTAGTTAATTTTGAAGTCGGTCCTTATTTTTTGGATATTTTTTATGTTATGTTTATTATGCTCCTTCGCCGTCCATAGCTAGTTTAGCAACTGTACATTGTCCCTTAAAGCAATACGGTACAAAACAACTATTTTTATCGGTAGATACGCTCCTGTGGAAACAATCCCTAATACCTATTTCACACGCACTTGACCGCGTATCGTGCGTAAGAGGCATTATTGGTCAAGATGCGATCGCATCCACACTCAGCTTACACGCGAATCAGACCACTGCACATTGTATGTTAAATGGTGCGCAATTAAAGGGAACGACGCTTAATAAACACATTACAGCGCGATATTAGGCGCTCAGCTAACACGAGTGAGACATGAACGTGGGAACGAGCGGAGAAAGACATCGAAGAAAAGGCATAATTAGGACATTAAACATTAATTGATTATTACACACATAATTTACATTAGTAATTACGAGAGATAAACTTCACTATTCATACATAGAAAAATAATTCGGAGACCAAAAAACAGATCATAATAATTCAAACTGTCTGACCAGATTATCACAGCCCAACCAATAAAATTACATACGAAGCTATTGTTGGCTTAACCAACACATAAAATACCGAATACTATGACGAAGCACTAAACCAACCAAGTATTCAGCACAATGGATAGACGCTTTTATGAAAATATCAATAATAGTACTGAAGGTAGTTTAGTGCGCTATTAATGCACGGAGCGCTTGCAGACAAATTCAATTGACAACAGCCTCCGCCGTAGCTCCGGGGTGTCCCTCGTTACCTAGCTATTTACGCAGCTATTGGAAATAAAATTGAGCGGCGAGATTGCAAGAGAACTCTCAAAGGGTGCGATCAAATCTTTATGATCCAATTTTATTGTTGTCATCGGCATCGTCGCCTTGATAATACCGCAACGTTCTGATAGAGTGGCTTCAGGAAAAAAAGCTCTTTTAATTCAATTAAAAGCTACAATCAAAAAAGCAGATACAGTTTATTTAACGACGTACAAATAGTATTTACTGTTACATAAAATAACGTCGCATAGGTGGACGTAGTCCGGATCGAGCCAATACGTTTACAAGATGCGTCCTAGTGGCGTTATCACAAAATATGATAGATCGGCGGGTGGTGGGCGCGGCGCCCTCCCACGCGGCGCAATTATAATTCGAATTTTATTCAAAGTGAACAGCGGACAAACTACGATACCAATCAATAAACGGTTCCATACCGACGACGGTACAGACATGATACCACAATTTACTGTTGTCGATAGCACGTATGAAGACGTCAAAGCCGAAGTGAACAACGCGCTCAGATAGAAAGCACCAGAACAATAGTAGCAACATTTTCATTGTGATACGAATCCCATGTAACAATAGTATAAAGCAGACGTGATTCAATCTATACCGACGACTATGCATTTGCGCTCTTTTAATTGACTATGTCGACATTGGGAATGGAAATGTCACTTTGTAATCCAAAATGATGTAGCATTCAAATCCCAAAACGAATGAACACAGAAACACACAATGGATCCAATATTACAACATTCAACCACCACTGTAATATCTAACGTAGTAGATACTAATTGTGCGACAGGATTATTATTCAATAAACACATTTGTATACTCAAATTCCTGTATGTTTTGATCATTAGGATAGGGTATTAGACCCTCCAAGTACCGGCTCACACTGCGTGAGAAATAGCTGGTCATTTGACAATATCACCGCTACAGCATCTTCCACATACTCAGCTGATAACTCTCTATTTAATATCAAGACTTCATTACCGCACCAGATCTCTAACACAAACTGCTTATGAGGTTATGATTATAATATATTTTTGATTCTTACTAATTGGAAGTTTTAAATCAAAGTAGTTTTAGATCAGACCTACGGACTCAAAACATATCGTTCAATAAGTTGCATTCGCAAATTGAATAATGGCTCAACTTGCGATAACAGTGGACAAATCACATAAAAACATAAGTGACTTAAACATAAAAATGTATCCAGATATTTTCACATTCTAGCTGCAAAGCCACAATACCATCGTAGGATAAAGGCGTCGGCCGTACACGATTCCCGGGCGTGTGACAGTAATCACGTCCTTATAACCGCATAAATCATACAGACGAGCTCACAAGCGCCACAAAGATAGAAGCGACACGCATCCCCGTCTCGGATAATAAATAACAGCCAGTTCTCTCTTTCAAAGAGAGGCCGAGGAGCAATAAGTCGTAAGGGTCAGAGGTGAAGTGAATAAAAAACGGCCGACAATTAAATAGCGTTCTTGAAGGTTAATGAGCACAATAAATATGTTGTCGGCACCGCAGCTGCGGACAAACAAATGCATAGTGCCGTCACACGTGAGGAGGGTACGCCGTACAGTCGCAGATAGGGAAGGCCTGACTGGCAAGTTCATTGTCACGGTGGACCTCACTACAATTTGTTTAGACCGTAACGTCTCTTTTGGTCACTTCTGTCACGACCTTTACGTTGCTATGAATATTCTCCAAAGCTAAATACTCGTAGATAGTGCTGATACACAAATCAACTGTATGAAAGGAAAGTGTAAGAGGAAATGACTTACAAATCTTTATAGACTTATAAATTTATTTGTACATAAATTTAAGAATTAGAAAAATAAATTACCTTAGTTTCATATATAAAAAATATATATGTGATGATCAATTCATGACCATGCCATAAGATAATAAATCTCTATACTTTAATTATTACTTGGCCCTTAAATTGATCTGATAATTTGTACTAAATCCAAATAGATTTTTACGGAACAAGCAGAGTTGTTTACCCAAAACTTGTTGATAAGAAAACATCTATAAATTAACGGATAACATTTGGACCGCACAATGTCTTGGAATTAAGAAAGAGCACAGGTACTTCTTTTAAGTACCAGTCCTTATTCTTATTCTTTCTCTGGAAGTTTTCTAAATAAGTATTGTTTTGGAGAAACAACCATATTATATGTATGTATCAGTCAATAACATAAAAATGTCTTAAAAGGCTTGTCTTATGTCAAAGGCTTGTCTTATTTCTCTTGTCTCATACCCTAAATACAGAACGTATTATGTATATACGGTGAATATACGGTATGAGAAACAGTACCCAAAGATGTATTTTCTCCAGCTATAATTAATATGAAAACACCGCCAAAACCAGAACCGACATAAACCTCCACACCGTACGCCCCAGCGACTCGCCGCGTCACACACGACTGCGCCAGACTGGATCGTACCTGCGTTTGATTTATAACGAGGAGGGGATAGGGAAGCCGCGGGTGTCAATTCATTCGGCAAATTTTAACATCCTGGGGCACTTGTGACCAACAAACAAAGTCCCCGATTTATTAACGGTTGCTTATTTCTAGGGTTCTGTACTCAAAGGGTGCCACCAGGACCCTATTACTAACACTTCGTCGTCCGTACGTTCCGTCCTTCCGTCCGTCATGGGGCTTATATTAAGAATCATTATAGGTAAACGAAGTTTTTATCACCAAACATAATAAGTAAACACTGAAACAAATTATTTATGTCCGGTGATATTTAAGCTTATCTTTAGAATCGTACCTATTAGGTAGACACATGCCATTTTTCACAGAATATGTACAACTATGGCCATGTTGAAAATAGGGTCCCCATGCAATAAACTGGTATTTTAGGTGTTTTTTCTGAAAGTGCGCATACAATCAAATTGGTCACTATGGAATGGTTTGTACGCAACCCTGCGTCTGTGAGTCGGACTCGAACTTGGCCGATTATTATATTATTGACCGAAGGACAAAGATTCCACCACATACTGGTCGAAGTAAGGTATCACAGCGGGAAGCACTCAGTGCTGGCGCCTCAGGTCGGTTGGCGCGGAGAACCTTCGTGAGATCTGCCTATTATCAGCCGCGACCTTTACACGCTTTTTTGCTGTACCCATTATTATAGATCGATCGTGACTACACTGTTTAAGGCACCGCGGACAGTCAATAAGAATTGCTGAATACATAATAACTTTATTTTGAGAACTGCTACAATATTCTCTTTTATTACACCGTCTCTTGGGAAATTGCTTCATATACGACTCGCATGTTTCGTTACGTGTTTGAGTAAACGAGTTTTTAATAATAATGAGGAAGTCTGCACTGATAATTTAATTAACACGTACATTGCGGCGACCGTCTTTAAATACACGAAAAAATGCATTACCGCGTCCATCATTACATCTTTGTTGTGTTTCACGAAGTTCAGCTAAATACGTTGTGTGAATTAGGCATAGCTTGAGTGTGTACGGGATGATAGTCTCCATGTAACTAGTATTCCTTTGACGTTAAAGAGCATTATCGCTTCAATCCGCAGTAAAACGATTTTGTCGGACACACAAAACCAACAGGGACGTATTAACACGGTCCAGAAGGTAGACAACCGTGGGTGTTCTTAACCAGTCCCATTTTTGTGTTACTGTGAAAGTTTAAAAGCACTGAACAAACTAATGATTTATGCACAACATTATAAATATACACAAGAAATATTGCAGTCAAACACACAATATGTAACATTTTAAGCTACGTATTCGTTATTTTATTAATGTACTTAACACAATCAGTTTTACGACTGGTATATTGATGTTATTTAAATGATGTTTATTAATAGTTTCATATTTTTCAGGTTATGAAGTTCTAGAAATATGGACGTTTTTGATATTTTCCTAAATTGTGTTTTAAAATGTTTTAAATCGAAAGAAACATACAAATGCATTACGCATAACATTGTTTATCGCACTGAACTGTTCGAAAACCCATCCATGAATAATTGAATAGGGGTGACAAATTATACAAAGAGACATTTAACTTAATTAAAATAAGCAATTAAAAAAATGATCTTTCACAACCGGAGAGCTATAATACAAAGTAATAGTTAACGAAGCGAGTTGTAATTATCACACAATGCATAAGCCTTTTACAAAGTGACAAATTATAATAAGCAACATATTCAACCTTGATTTTTAATAGAATGAGAAAGCAGCACATATGCATAATTTCTCAACTACATGTTTGGGACAGAGTGGTTCTTCGCAACCTACATTTCGCACCTAAGAAAGCCAAGTGTGATGAGTGGGAAACTACATGAGAATTATTAGTGTTTGCATAATATTTGGATCCCACGGTCACGTCAGATTCCTCACTACAAGTGTTGCAATTTGACGATGCGCTAATAATGGACTAAATGCTTTTCATTAAATAATGTGTTAATCCCTTCCAGATATTTAACAGTTCTTAGTCAAAACTGTAAGTGCTTATTCGGAAAAATCTAGATGGTATAGGCAAGCGAGCGTTTTGTATGCCCGCGCATTGTGTAGGCTAACTAGATACAACAGAAATATTGTAACACTAGCTGTGCCCGCGGCTCCGCCCGCTACCCCTCCTTTTAGGGATTGAATTTTTATGGCCTAAAACACGGCCGGCGATCGTCTCGACAGATTAGTCAAGTTGGCATCAAAATCCGTTAAGTCGTTTTTACGTGATGCGCGGTCAAATAAACA
>DWNR01000148.1:0-24652 GCA_018250455.1 Polygonus leo | reverse complement strand
GAAAGAATATATACAATATACAATGTGAATGTGAACGGATGTAGATACCGAGGGCGACCCAGACTGACATTTCATGATCTAAAAATATTAAAATTGCAATAACTGGGTAGTATTTTTTTATCCCATTAATTAAACTATAAATAGGTCCAAAATAAAATCTCAGGCGTTCCAATTGAAAATAATTAATTTTCAATTTCTCACACAACAATAAATCACTTACTTTTCGTTAAAAGCTTCGTGAGGAAACTTACATGACATTTAACAATAAAAAAATCGTGAGGTCTACTAATTGACACTGGTCCGTACGATGACCTTTCCGTCAGTAAGCAGGCTGACCTGCTGGAGTGGAGTGCATTGCTGACTAGTGGAGTCTGAACTCTATTATTATTAGTATTCCATTGCTGACTAGTGTCAGCAATGGAATACTAATAAGTTGTGATGTACCCAGGCAGGATTAAGTCTGAGGTTGTATCTGAGGTTGACAACAGATGCATTACTACCCTCTAGAACTATTTGTTCGCCTTGTGTATAAATATAACCGGCATCCGGATGTCTTCAAAACTGAAACGTAATAGTTGCTTCAAGGAATTACATGACTATTAGTCTTATCCACATTTTGTTAAATAAACATTACGCTCAGCGTATAATTCACCGAATACTTAACCCCAACAAATGCTTATAAAGACAGAAACAAGTTTAGAATAGTACATAACTATAATATACAATACACATCTACAAGATCTAGGATCTTAACAGAATGAAGCTTATTGGCCTTGTTTGATTAAAGTTTTACGTGCTCTTTCATATTGTGCATGTACCCACCTTTGGCCTACCTAAAACGTATATAACAATAGAAAAATTGTTTTGTATAACAGAAAAAGTACGCAAACTCGAGTGAAGATAAGGTGCTGATGCAATTGGCTGTAGAGCTGTTACCGCCGTCGACAGAGAACTGTGGGGTTCACTACCGAAAGGAAACTACAATTTGCGCCAGTGACAGCAATGAAAACAAAAATGCTGTTTTCGATCCTAACTTTTGTTACGTAAGTTTATTATACATACTAAAGAAAATATTTATGTCAATCTTTCTAGATTTGATTACTTGTATCACGATGGCAAAAACATACAAATCTACAACTATACACATCAGTGGTCTCCTTGTGGCACAATACCTCTTTAGCTGAAACGATGTTATCATGGTTGTTCAATTTAAAAAAAACTAGATTGATTTAATTGGTGCAATCGCAATTTTTCTCTTCTTACGTACTATATATATATTTGGTGCCTCTATTTTTTACAATTTAAGCACAGTATTATTTATGAAACAATGAAAATAACGTCTTGATTTACTATTTAATATTTCCTATTTAGGGTAATGGAGGAGGACCACTTATGTGCGAAGGAGATGTAATTGGTTTACAAACCTACATTAACAACAATTGTAAGCAGCCGTATTTGTACCAACTTGTGTCCGCGTGGGATGACTTTATATCGTGCGGAGTGGACGAAAAATGTATATTGTCACAGTGCGCAAATATATGTGAAGATATTGATAAAGATACAGTTATAACAGTAGAAACAAATAAACAAGCTGTGACAATATCGACCACAGAAGCCCCTAAAATGCTTGTTATGGATATGGCAAGTGAAGATTCAAATGATGAAGAACACTTAAATTTACCCGAAGCAACAAAAGCAAAAGTGACGACTACGAATGAAAGCGATAAACCTACTCTAACTGTATCATCTCACACTGAAGTCACTACAGCGACAGAAACAACACCTATCGCAATAACTGAAAATGAAGACAAGTCTACAAGGATTATGGATTCCGCGGCTTCGTGGCCTAAAGAAAAATTTGAAGAACACCGTAAAAAATTAGATGAAGCTGAGGATTCTGATAAAACAGAAAGAAAGACCAGCTTAGAAGCTCAACGTCATGAAGTAAAAAAGAAAGGGCGTAGCGCTGCTGAGAGTCACTTTACGGGAATAATGCGTTTTTATCGTAGTTTATGTTTTGGTGTTTTATTTATAACAAGTATTATTTAACTACATGATTGACTAAAAGTAAAGTCTGTTGCTTGAGCAGCTTTATCTAAAATTGAATGTTCATGTTTGATCCCAATATTCATTAAAATGTTTTTTGTTTTTTATATGTTATTATTTTTTGTTACTCATTGCTATTACGTAACTTAAAGCTTATTCAAGCCAAAACAAGTTTTTAGGCGGACATACTTGAATTATGAGTTTCAACTTAGCGCTCGGTTAAAAGCAAGATCAAAATTAGTCAAATACTTATATTGCATAAAAACATAATCAAACCTTCCCTTATTACTAAACAGTTTCCTCATTTTTGTAATACTTACGAGTTTATTTGTATGAGCTAAGTACTAGCCAAATAGCAAGAGACGTTCAGAAAGACTGCAGCGAAGCGTCGAAGTTTCATGAATAAGTAGAATTAAGTAAGGTTGCAAGCTTAACGCCTCTATAGTTTGCTCTAATAGCATTATCAAGTTTCCAGACCGTATTGAGGGAATACTTGAACAATGTTCCTACTTATCTTTTCCCTTATAAGAATCAGGAAATATTCTTGAGTAAGATTTATACGAACAGGAAATAAAATTGTTATTGAATGTGATACTTTCCAAGCCATATCTATGAAATAAACATATTTTAATGCAATTTCCTTATAACTTAGTCGTTAACTTTCTATACTCGCAATGAAAATAAGCTATTGTTACAACAATCACGATTACACCTACTCAAATTATGTTTTAAAGATAGTACAATTATGAAATCAGCCTACGGCTGTTGATATTGTTTCTTTATGTTATAGCAGTAATGATTCCTATGTAGATAACCATCAACAATCATGAATAGGTAAATAGAAAATGAACTCTTCTCCAAATCTTGAACTTGAATTTTATTTATTTTATTTATTTATTTATGTACACACAGAGAAATAATACAGACAGAAGAAAGATAGATAAAAACGTACAAAGGCACTTTTGTGTGTATATTCAGTAGGTACGTGATATTCGTGGCCCACCCAATGTTTTTTTTTTCAATTTTTTGTACATAATTTTATAATTGACATTGAAAATACATACAAACCTAAATTTTTACCACCAACACCCATTTTTAGTCGCGATTTTAGTATTTTAATTTAATTGGCGTTTGTTCCGCCATATAAATTAAATTCTTTTGCCGAGTCAGCTAGTTTTATTATAAAAATCAATCAATCGATCTCAAATGTGAAACAAAAACAAACCCTAAAATTATATGACTTTACTCTCAGGCGGTACCCGCACATACGTAACCTAATCCGGAAATCAGAGAGGCCAGAAGACAATTTACATTTTCACTACTAACTGTAAACCGGGCACCCCAATTTGTTTAAAAGGCTTAGGAGATTTAAACTCTTTAAGTATATTCTAACTTGGTAAGTACCAATACTTGGAAATAAATATCTTACTTTTTACAGTAAAACACAAACACGCATTTCGCATTAAGTGTTATTTGCATATTTAAGTAAAACTAAATGGTTTATTTGTATCTAATTTTGTAAACACAGCATCTACATAACCTCAATTTTTTCAATAAATACTCTAACATCTTACATTCTAAATATTACATCTAAAAAGCAATATCTTCTTAAGTGAATTTTCTTCCAAACTTCCGAAATGCAGTGGAATCGAAATGTATCTTAATACCATTCTGTGTGTTTAAATTCTGAAAAGGGATCGCATTGGAAAACTGTTATGCATATTTTAAAGTTAAATTTACTTACAGCGGACTCGCCAAGCCGAATGAGAATTCAACGTGAATACTTCTTTGTGGACTTTATAATGTTTTATGATATTTCACGAACGTGATAATAGTCGATTTAAGAATAATGCCCTATGTAAAACGATATAAAACGAGTACGGTATGGATAATATTATTGAAGCGAATCGCCTGTAGGTTTTTAAACGGCAATATATTCAAACAATTCTTGCAATGAATTTTGCCCGCATCTGCATTTATATAGTTCTTAAAACTTTGTGTAGGTAAGAATTATTCCAGGAGAGAAATCAATGTATTATATGAATGTATTAAGTAATAACCTCAAATTATGTTTAATGAAACCTATAGATTTATATAGATATCATAACTGTCCTTAGTGTTTGAAGTTGCATTATATTGCTAAGTACACAGCACATTTGTAGCAACACTATTTTTTTACATGTACGTACGTCGCAATGCCGTATCTAGTACTCATTTTAAAAAGTTCCTATTGATACACTGGGAACAATGTTCACAAACAAAAAAAGGAATTAATTTAACAATCTCATAAAAATAAATAGGCAGTTCATAAAAGTTTTAGTAATTAAAACTGGAAAAAATAGGAGCTCCGAAGACCGTGGCACCAATCATAGAAGACATTCCTTGTGTCCCTACTTCGTTAAGCTGGTTACTATGAAATATCTTCTTAAGGGTCTTGTTTATTTGGTCACAATGCAGTAATTTTCACTGGTGAATTCCTTGCCCCGAGGGTAAAAGAACTGACAACTGTCGTTAACTCATCCTGACCATCCAAGGAAGTGTAAATGGGGGAGATCTCGTTAAAATAATAGCGTGTTTAATTATGAAGAACAAAGCTGAAAATCCCTGTTTATAATTTTTGCTCCTCTTCGTTTTCTGATTTTTCTTCCTTATTTTTGTATTAATGTTAGACTGTCAATTACATATTTAGAAAAATGTAAATAAGTAATATTTAATTAAAACAGTTTTTAAACAGATAACATATTAACGTTTAGTTTGTTATTCTAGACTTGTCTTATTTATTAAACATATATGGCGTATCGATATGGATACTTAAATTTCTAAGACTTATGCAAAACCTAGTGTTGAGAATCATTGAATTGACACATTAGGAATTAGACAAGCACGATGGTTTTGAAGTGAAAGAAACATATCGTAACCTTAGTATGACCTAAGATATAATAAGTTTCCCTTAACAAACTTTTGTATTAGTGATTGGCAATTGCGGTATCACAATTATGATTATTTGATTGTTCATATTTTCCGATGACGAGTGGTCCTTTCCATTTGGAATGTTTTGTGGTGTACAAACAATAAAGAGTTTATCTATCGATCTATCTATCCTTTCAAATACGACTTCGACTCCGGCGCAGTCGTGTATTAAGAGTTCCAGTCACAAAACTGGCGTAAAGTTTTCAGCTGATATCCATCAATTCTGTCCCTTCTTGGTGTCATTCAGCAACATGTTGTCTGTTTTTAGGGTTTTCCAAAGGGCCTTCCTGCCTATGACGAGACCCTATTGATAAGATCGCTATCTTACTTTTAAAAATATTATGTACAAATAAAAAAAATCATTGACACATTCGGCCTTTTTTCTGGAACTCCATATAAAATTGTGTTAATTGTGCCCAACATCGTGTTGGTACGAAACCCTTCGTGTGCGAATCTGACTCGAACTTAGCCGATTATTTTGGTGAATAATATCCCTAGAAGCGCTACTTTTCCAGCTTTTACAAATTTACAGCGCTTTCTAAATTATGTAGGGCTGCAGTGTAGGGGACCGAAATTATACGAGATTTACTTAGTTATTAATATTTAATATAAAAAATTATAACTAGTACAGACTAACTCAATATAAGAAGTTAGGATTTAGAATGAATACTTATTTCTACTTAATACTAAGTTTCATTGCAAACGTGGGAATGTGTAGCGTCCCACGTTATCGTCGAGTAGGCAGATTTGCGCTCGCGGCCTGATCGCGAGCGATGAACGTTGTGCGATATTTGGATATCATAACATCTATGTAAATAATATGACGTTAAAATAAAATATGACGAAAATAAAAACAGATGGGCAACGAATGAAAAACTCGTACTTAACAAGGCTATAATCGGTGTTTTTTAGTGGAAGAAGCTAGGCAAGTAAGTCAGAACCATGCCATTTGGAACCCGATACGCTCTGCCTACGCCGTTAGGGATTTGGCGTGAAGATGTGTGTGTGTGTGTGTGCTTGCGTGTGTAATCGGTGTTTATTCATCATCAACCACGTAAATGCGTCGACAACGTCAAGTCAAGGCAAAATAAACTCAGATGAACCATGCTGAAACAAGAGGCGTAGACCGCATATCGTTAAATGTACGTGTATTATAAGTGTAGTGATCGTATAAAGGTAGCAAACGAGCATATTGTTTACCTGATGGTAAGTGGTCATTGCCGCCCGTGGTCACCTGTAATTAATCCCGTGTATGATTGAATCGTACCGAAGTTGATTACAGATGCGTTACGAATCCTCTGGACTAAGACGTTCGCCTTGTGTGTAATAATAGCCGGCAACTACGCTTCTTCAAGACGGAACCACGATAAATTGCTTTACGGAATCGCCCGTGGACATTCGCAACACCAGAGGAATCACCAATGCATCACCGGCTTTCAAGAAGAGCTTTTTCGCACCTTTCTTGAAGAACCCCTTTCATAGCGCTCTGGGCATACCTAGGGAGGAAGCTCATTCCACATCTTGCACGTAGGTAGTATAAAGGAACGCGCAAACCGAACAGTTGAGGATCGCCACGAATCCAATTGATGTGGATAGAACTTCATCCTTCGGCGAGTGGTGGGATGGTGGAAAGGTGAAGTGGGCATCAGATCAAACAGTTCACTGGAGCACTCACCATTGTAAGGTAAAGTGGATATTACCTTTTGCACGTAATAGTTTACGTATTACTATACATATTTTTGTATTTACCTTTGTTCTAAAATCAAACAGTGCTACCAATTACATAGATCGTTATAACAGCTCGGAAGCGAAATCGATCCATACGTATTCGGAAACCATAGATGCTAGTATTTTCAGGATTGCAGTGGTACAATATTGAACTATGTATTGGATTACTTACCACAAAATCTTATTATTGATATCATCATATTAAAATTTAACATGAACATTTATAGGTAGGTATATATTTTAACTTATTTTACACTTTATCCATTGTTATATTTTGGATTAATACTTAAATTTTAAATTATTGTAAAAGTCACTTCTCAAACACGAATGTGATAACCAATTTTTTACCTACGAGTAGGCATAGTTACATGACCTATATGTAATGTAGAATATTTTCTATTATCAATTTATTTAAGCCCGAGCAAGATCGTTGATGATAGTGTAGTACCATAATTCTGCTTTAATGAAAATATGGTCATGGGTAACGCTACAACAGTTAGCCTAAACTACATAACTTTAGAACACCAGATTGACGAAATTAACGTAAATCATAAGTATCGGAAATTGTATAGCCGAAAATCACGCAGGAAATGAATAATACACAACAAAAACTCTTATCAATCAATGAATAACGGAATCTCGAATCCGTCGACAGCGCGTCTGTAGGCAATTTTCAATCTCTTTCCTATTTATGACAGTAATAAAGCGGCGGGGAAAAGTCAACAATCAATTTTGTATTTCAATTTATTCCCAACCATCCTAGTTCGTGAGGTGATAAGAAAAAGAAAAACGCGTTCATTGAAAACGGAAATTATTGCAAGAAGCCATCAGTGGTGTGCGCTCGGCTTCCTACGTTGTTTTCTTTTTTATTTTCATTTTTTGCCGAACGGTTTTACAGTTTTGATTTGTGGGCCGTCGCGTCGGCCGGTGCCATTTTTCACGCGCCTCATTGTGTCGTTCACGCTCGAGAACACTCACTGCAAAGGTTTGTTCGCGCGTCACACCTTTATTTCGTAAGCTCTGTATTTGAATATGCGTTATTTGTACGTCGAACCGCAGTAGGGCACGTTGATATCAGACGCGGTTACAGCCTGAAGTTTTGAGGGGTCATTCTAAATGAATTTGATGTATTGTGTGTCGTATTTGATATCTTAACAAAATTATTGTGCTCGACACCTGGGCTATATAGCATGGGCATCGGGTGGTTTTCAAAGCACAGATAATTATATTAAGCAGTAAAATTTCATTGGCCCATTTTTTCATAGCGCTGTTTTTTTATAATGCGATATATAAAATGTACATTAGATGAGGCGACCAATCCCTAAGGCCGCTATCATCCTACTGGCGTCTTTACAACGACGTTTGCGCAGCAATAACATTGCATGCACGCAACGTGAAACATCAAAAACGACTAATGTATACACATATTCATGGTTGGGCAGTTGCATGTTTGTTTCCAACTTGAAATATATAATAAAAATATTCCGAAGTTATCCAAACATTTTAGATGACGGCTTGCATCCTTGAACATATTTAAACATCGAATGTAGCATGATTGGTAAAATCTTTTAAGATTGTATATATATATATAAGATGCGTATCAAAAATATAAGATAATATTTACAGACGTAGTTAAATAGAATAGACGTTAGTAATGTACCTGATTGCTTATTATAGCTTGAGAAGGACATTTCCGCTCTAATATACATCATCAATTTTGGGTTCATTTTCTCAGTACTATCCCCACGCTACGACGACCTTTCAAATTTCCGCCTCCTCGGCGACTGATGTCGTCATTTTCTTTTCCCCCTGTGATTCTTATGTTGCGATCAAATAGTAAATTATTAAGAAATGTGTGCTGATTGGTGTTACATTGGTAGCACAATAGCCAGTGTCGCAAGATATTTAAGATGCAAAAAATGCCCATGAAAGTGTCTATTATTCGTTTTATTTTATTAATAAATTATACAATCTTCAATTATTTAAATGCCTTAAAAAGATGCTTTAAGCATTAACATGTATGCAAGTATGTGTCAAAAATATGGTTTAAATGAAATGTATAAATTTTACCTCAGTTAAATTTCATGCTCCTTCGTCCACGTAATATCCGTAAAAATAAATTGTAAGTCTGTACCTACTTTTGTGTATTACTATCTGCTTAATATCTTCTTCACTCAAACGTATTTAAGGGCAAAAGGAAAACATTGTAGAAATATGCAAATAATTAATTTTGGGTGCAGGGTTGGGATGAAATAAACAAATACAATAGAATATCTTGAACAAGGCTTTAATGAGCTACATCTTTGGTCATATCATTGGTTAAAAGAGAACCTGAGACATATGTTTACATAAAATGCGGAATCCATCGCATCGTCATACAACATCTCTTAATTCGATAGGAATGCATATTATTTCGTCTAATTAAATGCTCAAATAGAAATAAGTGATACTTCAAATATACTAACAAAACTAATTTGAACTATTTGGAAACATGAATTACTAATTTTAATTAACATGAATTTTATACATTTCACTATGTTAAGATAGGTATATAATATTCACCAATGTAAAATTACTATTAATAATTAGATACAATCGTCTACTTATAAAATTATTATTTTATTTACATAAATAATACAAACATTATAACAATGTTTATAAAAAACTTAACAGCATTATACATCGTAGGTACAAAACGAAACAACGAAGTCGATGGTAAAAAAATCATTTCTGGCCAAGCCAATAAAATACAAATAAAATATAGAATTAATTTGATCGCTAATTTTCTTGCTCCAACATATCAATTTGTAAAATTAAGTAAAAGATAAAATTTAAATATTTACATATACTCTACCTTTGTGGTCATAGATATGACTTCTTCGGACTCTCGACCGCTTGCATAATGCTTTGTTTTTACAATACCAAACAGTATTGTCCTCAGAAATCACTCTATGAGCGTATTACCCTAAAGAAATTGAATAATATTATAGGGCCTTACACAATTTCCAAATCTTTTCAAACTTTGTTCAATTGCAAAGGCAACTCTACTTATAACCTTAGGTAGGTTAGTAAAGACATACTTTTACAAGAGACATTTTCTACAAGTTTTATTCGACCGCCTACCAGACAAGTCGACAGTCCATAATTCTTTTCTTCAGTCATTATCCTAACTAAGCAAATTTGCCATATGAGATCACCTTATGGGATTACAACTTAAATTTAAATATTCGATTACACCAATAGTTATCCATAAGAGTAAAATTTATTTTATAACAAACAATGAGAATATTCACTACATACGTACGATTTGGCATTTACTTTGCTGTAGACACTACACATCTATTAAACACGGCTATAAGGCTCATTTAAGATACAACGACACCAATTAATGACTTCCAGATAAAACTACGATGCTTGAAATTCTTTTATCTTGAATATCGTTATTTTCCTACACTTTTTCTTCATTTGCCGCTGTAAGAAACATATATTTACAATAACTTACGTATTAGCTCTGTGTAAACTTAAACATTTTCGGACATTCATATAACTGCGACGTGAAGTTATTTAACTATAAGACCAAACAGTAGTACAATATTTAACACAGATTCAAACACCATAATTTAATATACAATCACATGTATCCACGATACATGCCACCAACACCAGCGGCAATGTAGAAACATTTCTATGTCTGCCTTATCTCAGGAGTAATGCTTGAAAAGTACTCTGATAGAGAGTTGTCGACTAGTCAAATTTATTCACTCTTACGAGGTTAGTGTCAAGTCACACGTGACAGAGATTCACTTTGCTTAGATTGAATAACGAGTCACGTGTAGCTGTAACACAACACTTAACATTGATCAACGCCTTACTTATGACAGTGACACGACACTGATCATGGATGCCTGTGTGTTCCAAGTTACACATGGCATTAACGGGATATTTAACGAGTATGCCATTGAGTCCCGTTCGACAGTAACGTAACATTCAACGGTGATGCCACTGAGTTTCGGGTCCCGTGTAACACGACACTTAATGAAAATCACTTATTGAAAATGCCACTAATTTTCAAGTCCCGTGTGGCCATAGCGCGACAATGCCAATGAATTTCGAGTCCACTGTGCGGGTAGCACAACACTTAACGACGATACTATTGTGCCTCGAGTCCCGTGTGGCAGTAGCATAACACTTACCGCGAAAACCACTTGGCGAGTTCGCGGTTAGTGTTGGTACTTGGCGTACGGGTGAGCCGCGTCTCAGGCGCGGTAGTCTCAGCTGGACGCGGAGAGGCCGAGCGGCTTGAGGTGCGGCGGCGCGGCGAACGGCGCGCCCGACGAGCCCGACATGTTGTTGTTGAGGTCTCCGGCGCGGCTGGAGCCGTTCATCAGCGCACCCATCGCGTTGCTCGATTGCTGGAACAACATTATATTGTTAGAGTTTATAAGCGGTGATAGCATTGAATTTGAGAATCAGAGCCCTCACGTTGAGGGTTCGGGTTTAAATTAAATACACGCTGAGGCCTTTGCAAAATCGCAATTGCAATATTATGCGTGAATTAAAAAGAAAATCGAAGTATTATTTGCTTTTCTATAAACAAAAAAATAATGAGGAAATCTATGTATATGCCTAAAAGTATTGTAAGAGAGAGACCCTTGTCAAGCAGTGACATACATATGTTTCATTATTTATTTTAGCACAAGTAACCCTGTGGATTGTAAGTTCAGATCAATATCAGAAACGGACAAGGCTCATATGGTTACCATTATACTTCAGATGATCTCTAACTGAGACTTACTCAACAGTGAGCAATAAAAAGGGTTACTTCCAAGTTTGTCTCCTATAATCAGCTGAACAAGGTCTACTCACATCGGTTTAATACATCACTGCAACTATTTGTAAGTCTAATTTTACAAATCTTTAAAATTTTATTGTAGAAATGTAACGTAAAGCATAAGCATAAGCGTATAAGCATAAGCATATTAGGTACTATATTATATTTCATCGTAACTGTAAACCCAATGGAGTCATGACAATATTCCGTTTAATCAAGAACAACACAAGTTAAAACAAATAAAGTATTGTCGCATTGTAAATTCTTACTCATAGAATAAATACTCTAGTATGTATTTTCTACTAAATGTTACGTACATACACTCACAGTACGAATACACAGAGTAGTCTCAATGCTCCAATAATAAAAAACGGAGGTGTCTACGGCACTTGAAAGTCAATAAAACTCATGGGAGTTTAATCCAATGGCAGAAAATCGTCGTAGACACCAATAGAAATGATTTCAATACCAGGCGCTTTTGACGGTTAATTTTAATTTTAACGATTTTGGTGTTAAAAAGTAAAAAGATAACATGATAACAAGAATTTAAACCACAACACAATATATTTGCAATACCCTTGTTTTTTACGTGAATGCGCGACGCAAAGGAGGGTGATATGTTCATCGGTCTATGTATGTATGGTCCTTTGTGATATTCTGGAAACCGAACGCGTGGGCTCAATCAGTTTTCATATGTTCCTTTGTAGCACTTTACAGACGAGTATCACTAACGACATAAACATTTGCAGTTGAGTTTTTGATTTTATATAATAACTCACGGCAGTCGTTGTTCTGTCAGTAGGGACGTTTTTGCAATGAAAAATGAGGACTGAATCGAGATTTAAACAGTAATTTCGGATTTTATCTCGAACATAGATAGGTACACGAGATTTTATACATATAGAATAAGAGTGTAACAGCAAGGGCCATTTTGTACCATATTTAGTACCGATGCCGATTATTCGATGCCTTCGTTATAGAAATTAATATTCACTAAACTTGACACAATTATCACTATACTGAGATTGGTTACTGCCGGTTTGCTAAAAATCGATCTAATATAGAAAATTCACGTGTCGCGGTGTTTGTTGCCAAACTCCTCCCAAACGACTCAACCGATTCTTATGTAATTTTGTCTGCATATCGGTTAGGTCTGAGAATCGTCAACATCTATTTTTTATACCCCCTAAATGTTAAAGGTGGTCCTACCGGTGGTACCCCTTTTTCTGACCATTTTTTTGTTTTTATTTTTTATGATTCAGCATTGAAAAATATATACAACCCTACATTTTCACCCTTCTACCAACCCCCATTTTTTATATGTTTTTATGGCAGAGCAACGTTTGCTGTATCAGTTAGTTTGTTATAAAATAATTACCGGAGGAGGAGGCAAATGCGTGGTTTGCCGCTTGATGTGCGCCATTGGTGGTGGGTTGTACGCCATATTGGCGAACACGAGTCGCTCCTCGTAGTCATATTCGCAGAGGATCTTGTTCTCGCAGAGGTAGAAGCGGTCACCCACGCAGAACCTGTTGACATATTTATATATGAAATTGCTATCTGATGATCACACATTTATATAACATTATTAGCTTATAATAATGAATAATTGAATACGAAAAAGGACCACAAAAATATACAAACAGTCTCAATATTTTCGAAGTGAAAACTTCTATAGAAACGGTGAGCAGGGTAAACTGGCGTGGCATCGCGTCATCAACAGATTTAAGCTAAATTGTTGTTATGTGTTGATGTTGTGTGTAATGTTAAACTTATATATGTTAAACAAAAAATATATTATGTAATTTCTTATATTTAATTTAGATTGATGTTGATAATTTTATTTTAGGCATTATGAAATTTCAAATTATAATATTAAAATTCTAAGTTATAAATTTTCACTTCTATCGGCAGTCCCTATGACTGCCATTTTTTATTGCATGTTACACAATATCTACGCTATTCGTAAACCAATTTTGTTGAATGGATTGATATGTAATATTTTAGATATATATATTTTTTATATTATCCAGTACAGCTTATTATGTTTATAGCCTCATCTATTTTTTTTAATATACTAAGAATATTACTGCATATAAAACATACAATAAAATATGAAAATAACATTACTTTAAAAACATTGGTATACACTCATTACTATGATTGTTAACTTCACATCTATTATCATTATTATCTCATTAATTAAAGTTATAAACTTTCGGGATAAACGTTTGTACAATTTCTCCTTTCTCTCCAAATCCTTTTACCCAAAAAATGCTTTATCCTTCTAGTCGCAGATCCTGCCTGACGTGCGAACTTATATCCATCGTGAAAGTCAGATGCAGTAACTAAGCCAACGTGATGCAGGAAGATCCAATTAGTGATTTTCCACGAACGCACTGACAATACAATCGGCGCATTGTTAAGGCTGCCGTGTAAATTGAGTTACCGGATTTCTGACACCGACAGACCTATATTTATATAATTCGTATTCTAAGCTACGTCAACATATTAAGATGGTATCTTTCTTGCTTCGGAGAAGTAGGGATCGGAAGGTAGCCAAAAGTGTCTAAGAAATAAAATTTACTATCATGAGTGGAAAGGTCAAGTGGAAGAACGAACCGCGATAACGTCACGCAAGCGAGCATCCCTCAATGTGGCAAAACAAAAGGTATCGCCTTCGACTCGCCAGTGGCCGTCCGGAACCGCCAGCGATAACACCAAACCTTATCTCCCCTCCAGCCCTCCCCCACGTCTTCCTCCACCCCGCATCTCCGGCCACCCTGCCAACTCTTTTGTTTCACTTGTCACAAAAATTAAGCGCAATAGCTCGGCTACAAATGTCTCTTTTTTAAGGGGCCAATTTCCACCGCAACTCAGTCGATTTCGCCGCTCTTAATTAACTTTATTTCCTGTTCTCTCCGTTCCCGACTTTTGTTTTTGGGGGTTGTCCTTTTTTATTTTGCTATTTTTTGTCTGCAGTCGCGTAATGGAAAAGATGTAGAACGAAATTTTAATGACTGAGTGCAAGTAAAGCTTTGTGCGACGCGCCATTGTGTCGCGACGATAGCGACACGAAGTTTGACGTTTTACGCAATCGGACGTGTCTACTGTTTTCCTTAGTCGTAAAATAAAATCATTTCGAAGAATTGACGCTACATTAAACAGATGTTTGGAGTGAGTAAATCGCTCTTAAAACCGTTTTTGAAAGGCTTAGGCTTAGGGTATTCTAATGTTTTCATATCATGATTAACCCAACAAAGCCATCTAAGGCAGACTTCAAGTGTACTTATTCGTATTTGTACTGCTGTTAGACATATGACAATTCTAATATTGTAAACGGATAATGCAAATTTATGTTAAATATCAATTGTTTGCTTGTATCTATCATTTCATAGTATTAAGCACCTATTCAGCATTACTTGAGTGTTCGTCTCATTTAATTTATTAGCTAATGAACGAAAGTTGGTCTAGAGTAAGAATGACGAGTAGTCCATCGCATTGGGAGCGTGCGATCGGCAGCACGCGGCATCCGTCCGCCGAAGCCCGCGGGCGCAGATTGCTACTAAATTATTTAGCCGTTTAGCGATATTCGCCTGTGATATCAGCCGCCTGCCGCTCCAATCGGACAGCCCACAAATTGGATTCAGATTTCTGCCGGCGTGGAAATTGATTCGTACCTGATATTATAATAATTGACGCCCCATATTGCTAAACAAATTCGCCACCCGCTTTAAATTTGTGTAACAATTACATATTCAAAACAAAGTGTTTGAGATGTTTTGTGTGTTTTCTAATGTACAAAGGTTATTAGGGCCCGCCACAGTTAAAAAAAAAACATTATAAAATATTGATTGCAGATGGCAATTTTACTTAATGCTGAGGAATTTTAACCTACAGAAATATTTTTGTAATATAGAAGTGGTAAACGGACACTTCATCTGAGGATAAGTGACCAATGCCGACCTTGAATACCTGTAACCAACTTCAGGTAGGATTAGGGTGCTACTTGAGACGATAATGATGGTTAACAGGTCCTAACACGTGGCTATGCGTTTTTCAGGGAAAAGCAGGACTTTCCTCAATGACTTATAAAATATATTTTCTAGGTAAAGAAATATTTTCTTGGTACAGGAAGGTAAGTAATAGATTTTATAGGTTTAGTTGAATACAACATTGAAACAAAACAAAAAAAATCTATTCAACTTTAAGATTCTAGAACTATCGACATCTTAATATATGTTTATCTCGTAGTATCTAATACGACATAATGTCGTTTTGTCACGGTTTCGTTTCCCGGCCAGACTGACAATTTGAATGATGAATTTGGACTTCTGTTCTGAATCTGCGTTAGTGTCATTGTTGTGTTGAAACTATAACTTAAATAGTTTTTTTTATTTGCCCAAACAAATCTAAACAAAACGTGTAGTTAGTTAGTACAATACACCTATCCACGAAGCAGTGTTCAAATGTTGCATGAAATGAATATACAATTGGGTGTAAATGTCACGCGAGATGTACTAACACGGGAAAGGTCCACAAGTGACGTATAAACCATTCAGAGTAGCGCCAATCTTCGCGACCTTTCTATTATTTAAGCGGACGCAGTCCGGCGAAGATTGCTCTTCGCGCGTGCAATCTTATTTCAAAGTTTCAAGCTCCTTTGTTTTTCAAATCACACCTCGAACTTTGAAGCTACTGACGGTGCATACAAAAAAGCGAAGTTTATGACGTAAATCTAATACACTTAATGACCTTTATTTATATTATACTAAGCTACTACAATATATATAACCTTTAAGCAATATATATAACAATATATATAAGCAATATATATAACGTGTCCTTGTTCTTTTCAAATACACAAATGCATATGAAAAAACTGACTATTAATACATGTGTAACCAAATAGGTTGCAAAATCTATTTTGAATTGAATATTTTCATACGTTTAACCGTAATATTACTAGCTTGCATTAAATTACCTTTTTTATTAGTAAATCCGGACACTAAACTTCGTTGGTACAAATTTTATACTTTTCGAGCTTACGCCATTTTTCATTTCGACAAACTAGTTTTGATGTCTATTCGTTACAGATCGCAGAATCATCGCTCAGAGCTCGACAGTAGAGCAGAGTGCGCGCCGGGGAAATCAAGTACCGTTTACCTGTTTACCTATGCCGACAAAACTCATACCCGACGTAGACACCGAATAGTAGCGCTCTATGAATTTTAAATAATCTCCAGAGCATAATACTCGGACGAATTCGAAGGACAAAATACAAAAATAAACAATTTAACGCGACTTTCAAACTAACATGTTGACCGAACAATTTTACTCAACATTAACTCTTTATTTAGATGTATTGTTTGTTTTGTTATGTCATTTACCTTTTAGTCAAATGTGTAATCATATTGTACCGAGTACCTTAAAAAACAAAACAATTAAGAAAGACATACAACAATCTAAGCGCTATATTTATGTTTAAGAATAATATTTACATGTT
Source organism: Polygonus leo (assembly GCA_018250455.1). Classification (NCBI taxonomy): domain Eukaryota; kingdom Metazoa; phylum Arthropoda; class Insecta; order Lepidoptera; family Hesperiidae; genus Polygonus; species Polygonus leo. The sequence goes on along the minus strand of DWNR01000148.1, from coordinate 7,571 downwards.
ACTTTAAAGTTACATATGCTCAACATACTACTCAATATAGATAAACTATGTATTTCTAACTAATATTACCTCTTTTCCATTTTACCCATGTCACAAAGTTTCATACGATTCGCTTAGAGATGTGAACAATTCAGAATGCAGCGCTTTACAAATACCTTCGGGAAAATTCCAACTTGTTTTATTTCTGAGTACCCATTTGTCTGAAGGGAGATTGACCAAAATGTAGACCTTTTAGTTTCAAATAATCGGAAGCTAAGCATTCCCTGGAATATCTTCGTGATAACAAACGGTTTCAATTTTCACGGACGTTTCGCATCTGACAGGTTAGAAATTTAAATTACCGTGAGTTGAATGGAGATGGTGCGACGCGGCGTAATAATTGGAACTGTTTCGCCGAAACTGTGCTAGATTTAGTATGAAAGTGTCTTATACCACTGACGACTGCTATTCATTTTGTACAGTATTATTGTCATAAGGTAGTAAATGAGCATGGCCAGCAGTGAGCAGCAGTGACCATTTTTCTGGTGGTAAATGGTCACTGCCGCCCATGGGTATAAGTTATCATCCCCAAGCACAATTAAATAATACCTAAGTTTGATCACAGATGCGTTGCTACCCCTGAGGACTAAATTGTTCGCCTCGCGTATAAGTAAAACCGGCAACCACGCCTCTCCAAACAGAAACACAAGAATTGCTTCACGGAGAATTAAGAAGGTGCCTGTAGTACCTCCCCGGTTGAACTAAATGAGTCCTACCACCGGGCAATGTAGGGTAGAGACGAAACTTTAAGTACAATATCAATACAACGGATGAAAGCAATAACAAGGTTGACCATGAAAGTTCGGGTGTTCATGAAATTCAGGATTAAAAATTACGTTTGTTTAATATTTAGTACCTGCCTATTAAATGTAATATATAAATATTATATGCTTGATATCATATGCCGATAAATAATCAACTAACCGTACACTACATACTACATAATCAAAAACTTCTTCAAGCTGATTTTACTATACAATATGTTACGCAAATCTTCCAGGCATTTTTTGCACACATGTAAATACGCTGTTAGTAATATTTTACAGGATGCAATAACATTCAATCAAACAATCGATTTTAACAACAAATATAACGTTTTTATAGTAGTAATGGAATATAAATACTAACCGATGATTGCACTGTTGGCACGCGAAGCACTCCAAATGGTAGACATTGTTGCGCGCGCGCATCACCATCTCGAATGCAGGGATTACTTTGTTGCACGCTGCGCAGTATCCAGTATTCCCGAAAAGCCTAGGAGAAAGTATAAATAAGTACTATAACATTAAGGCCTTGGCTCCCTTTAACTATTAATAATAGGTATGCAAGAATAATGTATAAGATATATGTCATTATTAGTTTAGTCTTAAAAAATATCGACAACAGTTATTAGGTTCAAAAATGCGCCACAAAATTTCATTAAAAATCGGTTTGGAATTTTCGAAGATTAGCGTGGACGAAGCGATATACCTATATTAAAATTATAATAATTGTAGCCCAGAAAATTAAATGAACTTTAGAATTCTAAACTTACTAGTTTCTGCGGATTTTTATAATATCATTACTGTAAATAAGTATATTTATTAATTGGAGGTATAATAAATGTTAATTGAAGTATTGAGCAGCTTGTAGCCGCGAGACAAAAAGTTAATCTTAAGACAAGCATATAAAAGTAGCTATAATATCAAACCTCAAGTAGTCCCTCTTGCAAAGAATCAAATTAGCGCGGGTATAGAGGGTATGGCCGACTTCTCCGAGCCGGCAGTCGCAGCAGCCGCACTTCAGACAGTCCTCGTGCCATAGCTGGTCCAACGCTTTGAGCAGATACCGTTCCGTGATCACCTTACTGCATCCCGCGCAAATCTGGAACAAATATGTACAATGTAGCTAAAATAAAACAGGAGGGAACGGGTTTAAGAAGGCATTTCATACTTAAGGTACCCTTTAATATCTTTATAATTTCATATACCAAACGGTATTTTGGAAACTAAGATGTTGGAAGATATATGGATATGTATCAGGTATATGTGCGTACGTTTATATGTGTGTTCACAGATACAGATTGTCGTGTTGTAAAGCTACAAGTGTGTTTTAGACTCAATAATGAGATTGCCTTTAAACCATTTTAAGAAAGTATAGGTGAATCTAAAAAATCCTCAAGGTTTTTGTCACTGTTGACTGTATAATAGTGATTGGGTGACAGGCTTGACCAAATCTATTATTTAATTCTGTCTTATATAGCTTCTAAATTTATTTTATTTTGTTATTTTTGGGTAACACCTTATCGAATCCATTCACAATTTAAAAACGTTATAGCGACTTGTAACACCTAAGCCTTATTTCTATGCAGGGAATAATTTTCTTATTAAATTCCGCTGAGAGTCTTTTTATTTTACAATCTAATTGCATTCATTCCAGACGACTTAATCCCTACTTATCTTAAGTCTTACCAATCTTAAGATTACTTCATGAACAACTAGCAATATTAAATGCTAAAATTAATCATTTGCTTGGGTTTGCATTATTTGTAGTCTTATTATTATACATAAGCTACGTATACGCTTATTGAGATAGCAAATAAAGGAGTATACTGTTTTGATCGGAAGGGTTTAAAAATACGTGTAACAATATTATTGTTCTAAATTGTATCACATTTATGAAATAGTTTATCAAGGCTACACAAACATTAAATTGAAAACAAAACAATATTTCAACGCAGACTTCAAAATTATATTTTGGATTTTATACTATTCTATATAATTCTACATTACATTCTACTTTAGTTGTGGACATCTTCGTGAAGGGCTTAAATTTTATTTGATTAAAAAATAAAATTTAATTAACAAACTTGATAAACAAATAAAATTTAATTATGAAGGAAAACGTCATAACAAATATTACTCGCCCAAGGGATTGAAGTGTACCGATTCGCACTAAACCAACGCAGTCGCCTAAACTTAATGACCTAAAACCCTATTATCATTATGAGAGAGGACCCTTACCAACCAGTGAGACAATAAGTGCTTTATGAAGATGATGAAGTACCTTCAGTAAGTCGGTATGTACGTTTTTATATCGTATAACGTGCATTCATTCCAGTCTATCCGATACCCGATGGTAAGCGGTAACTGCCACTCACGCACATTTGTAATCAATTCCAAGTACGATTGAATGAAACGAACCTAAAGTTGATCAAAGTTGCGTTGCTACCCCTGATCTCTAAGACGTTCGTCTTTTAAAGGCCGAAACACAATAAACTGCTTCACGGAGGATTAAGAAGATGTCGTTGGTAGTTCACCGGTCGAGCTACACAAGTTCTCCAACGTATCAAAATAAAGTCTATCAGTACCTGGGGTTGCGTGGGCGGCGCTGGCGGCGCGGCGGAGGACTGCGCGTTGGCTGGCAGCGGAGAAGCACGCGCCTCCTTGGCCACCTCCATGGCCAGCATGTGCGGGAGTCCCGGACTGCCGCCGCTCGCCTGCTGCGGCGTCCGCCTCTCGCACTGTAACAAACAAAACATGGGTTAGTTTATATTTTAGCCATGACTCGCGTACCATGATGGTGTGACACAGATGTGACGGTGGACGTTTCTGGGCTTGCTCCCTAGATAGGTATAGATCCCATTGATCTTAAATCAAAATTTCAACATAAAATTCTTTAATCTTAAATTATTCTTAAATTTTCAAACCTGTCAAACCTCTTCCAATCTACTTTCATGTATGTACTTTGTTTATAAGTTTTTTTTTTTTTCAGCGTAGAATACCTTACATTTTGAAACAAAATTCTATTGATATAAATTAGTAGAATTTAAGTTTCTACTTAAAATAAATAGTTAGATATCTATTTAAAACATTAGAAGATTACATTACCATATTCTGTGAATATAAAAATAATATTAGAGTATCATGTAAAAGTTATAGAGGCCGTCTTATATTACAGCATAAAATTCAATGCCATGAAATTTATCGCTTGTAATATTAGTCGAAAAAATTAGCACAACTAGTCAAGCGATTAATGAGAACGTGAAACACGACTCGACGTTTCCGAACTATAACAAATTATGTACCTTAAAATATCGAATAAATGGCAATAAAAACAGTAATTTAGTCCACTCTGATGAAAAAACAGCCCCGTAGTAAGCAATAAAGTCAAGCACGGAGCGCCGTCGTTACGGTTAATTAACACTTTAAATACGAACATTTTTCAATTAAATTTGGCGGCTACGGCCGCACACAGGTGGTGCAACTGTTTATTCCAGTATTTCAAGCGTGGCTCTCTCCTCTGTTCAGCTCGGTGATACTAATGCTGCTGCTACTACGAGTACTTAAATCGCTGATTGTTAGATGCTACTTATGAGTCTCTCTATCTCTTGCTTACTTTGGCTAATTATGCTTGTATTGTTATTAAATTACTATCAGGTATGACATATGCATTTCCATTTTGATAATATATTTTTTTGTTCCATCCCTCCGATTCACGTAATTTATAGTTGCCCAGAAACAAATTCGTTAACGCGAAACTTTCAATACTAAAATTATATGCTATTTTATTCACTATTAGCATAAAACAAAGATAATTATATATCTCATTCCATCCATGTTAAATGAGCAATCGGCTCCAAACATAATAAGAATATGAGGTCAATGACAAATGAATGTTTGTTAAATATTTATGCCGGTATAAACACACCCTTTGAATGAAAACACACGAGCTTACACAATATTACCTATAATGTAAAAACATACATCGGTACCTCAAAATTACATACATATTTTTCATGAGATAACTAGTTTATCTTTGGTTAATCAATTAATTTTGAATTAATTCACGACCGCAACATTTTATAATGCGAGTAATATTTTACATACACATATTTGGGTTCTGTTATGTTCAACCCCAAAAATTTGAACTCGCGCTTATTTTCTGGTACAACGATATCCAATATTAGGAACCAACTGGCTGAAACAATGCCCACCATTGTGAACCCGTGACGAATGGCCCGGGGAGCTCATTTTTGTATGTTTTTGTGAGTGGCCCGTTCGCCGTCCATAAATAATAGAATTCGGATATTGGCCGGAAGCATGCACACTGCACCCTGAATTGTGTCAATGATTGCTTGTTTATATGTCAAAGACAACCGTTCTAGTTTACACATCACTTTAATGGCACCTAATCTAAGTCCAGCCGTATACGTATCGCTATTAGGATTACAGCAAAAAGAACAGACTTATTTAATACTCACACAATATGACACTGATTGAGATATCATTCAAATTAATACTTTTGATAATATCCGTTTCTTCTTCATAACGATACACCTTGGAAACGGAAACTTTTTGACTTTTAAAAAGAATTCTCTCATGAATCTACTTTGAATAAAATATTTTGATTTTGATATCAAAGCTTAATTTGTTCCAATATTAATATTTTTACTACTTAAATAAAATTCACTAATTAGCCGCAGCATATTTATTGTTGTAAATTTATTAAACTATTACCTAAAGGAAATATTCGACGGTAAATTCTATTGTGTCCGGGATATTACCGCCACACCAACGACCCCAAGTATGACCTCAATCCTAATCCAGTAGAGGCAACTCGTGGAGAAGTCTCACAATCATAGGTACCATATACTATGATTATATTATTTTGTTTGAGTCACTTGAGTGAAGAGTGTGGCAAAATAATCTTTATGTAAATCAAGTCCTGTTATAAACAACCATGTACATTTTTGCTTGACTGCAATTTCATTTTCGAACAATCCATTCATTGCCACAAAAGTGATTCCGGCGAAAATCAGACATTTCTGGTTAAAATAATTTTAACGGCTCCAAAAATATTGAATTATACTTTCGCAATGATTACATCTGTGCGATGGCATATTCGGACGAAAAGGAGTTAAATTTTAAATGAATTTTAACTTAATTTCATACGCTGCGGGCACTATTATGTCAGTTTGTACTGACAATTCTGCTATCGTCACGATACTAATTTTAAGTTTTCATTGGAGGAATTTTCGGAAGACGTTGCAAGTTTTTAAGTTAAGTTCTTAGCACTTTCTACAAACACTCATGAAATTAGTATAAAATATTAATGTAGTAGTTAGTTAAATTTACAACATTAGTTAATTAAGAATAAAATATTAAAAACACTTTTCAAATAAATAAAAATGTGGAAATAACTAGTACAATAATTGTTGTAACTAAAATTTCGTATGCAATATATATTTATGCAAATACTGCAATGATTAATGACATACCTCTGTTATAAGTGAGAACTTATTATCACGACAAGTTTGTGCTCTTGATTTTTTTCAAGTAGACAGGGCGTGAAGCGAGCCTTCGTGAATAATTACAGAGCGGTGACAGCGACACGCCACAGCACTTCCAAAACAACCCGTGGCGAATCCAGATTAGGCAAAAAACCTCACGCCTTCCATTAGCATTGACTTTCGAATGTCAATACGCACGAATTAGGATTTAACGAACGTCAGTCGTTGACGGGGAGAATAAAACTATACGACCGTCATTCCATGCTGTCATTCAATAGTTTGAAACGGTTCGTTTTTAACTGATAACGATATCTAAATTGTCGAGGGCAGACTGTGAAATGGTCCGAGAGGTAGGGTCGTTTTTTCGTTATATTCCATTTGCTTTCGTAATTGCACAATAAAATCATATTTATTATCTTGATACAAAAAATTAAAATACAATGTACTTAAAAACGCAACAATTAAAAAAGAGCAAATTCATGTCAAATAAATGATTATTGAATATAATTATTGATTGTAGGTAGATAACCTCGGTGAGTGATTCCTTTGTTATATATTTTGGAACACCAAATAATATACGTATTTAAATTTATTTTGTAAAATGATATCGTTTGGCATACTGGTTTGAAAAGATAATAAATTTATACACAGTGTTTTCAGCTCATGCACAAACTTTCATTAACGAGCTGGTAATACACCTTTTATTTCACGAAGCTCTAGAGTGGAGAGCATGCAGCGAAGTCGAGCTAAATTGAAGGATGCTCCACGCGGCCCGCGAGGGACCTGCATCCCGGCCCGCTCCGTTAATGATTAACACAGACGCGGTCCGAGACCAATTACCCGCTGCCGCCACACTCCAAATTAGAAACTATTTTCGCCCATTAGTGGCCAACTTCATAATCAATTACACGTTAAAATTTCACAGCGCCGTTTCGGAGCTCTCTGTTTGGATAATCGGAGTTTGTGGTCCCACGGCGAGCTATTACGTGGCGGAACGGGCCATAAAGGTTTTTGTTTCGCCACCGGAAAATTTTAATGCACGTGGATGCAACGTTGGCTATGAAGTTGAAAAGTTAAACAAAGATTTTTCATAATATATTATTGATCCTACGATGATTATGATTAACACTGATATTCGAATGTGTAATATAAAGTGGTTACATGGGAGTAAGACAAATCTTGAGGGGCATTCTGAGGCAGACAACAGTAATAGGATTGAGTGCACTCTGCTAATCATAATTCATCAGCGAGATTAAAGAAT
>DWNR01000147.1:0-24655 GCA_018250455.1 Polygonus leo | reverse complement strand
GTTGGCTGGGGATACTTAGAATCGATAACAGAACACGTTTTAAGAGTTTTTAGAATTTTTGTCTGTTTGTCTGTTTACCTGTTTATTTGACCGAGCATCACTTGAAAACGGCTGAAGGGATTTTGATGCAAACTTGACTAAACTGTCGAGAAGACCCCCGGCCATGATTTAGACCATAAAAATTCAACCCCTAAATGGTGGGGTAGCGGGCGGAGCCGCGAGTACAGCTAGTTTAGTATAAAACTTGACATTCAACAATTAGGTTAAGTGAAAATATATTTTTATTATGCGATGATTTTCTTTTGTTCGGGAAATGTGGTTTGCAGTTCATATGTGAGAAACAGCGTCAACAGGAACACTTCAGGTCAATTTTAAACAGTCATTTGGTAGACCTATTTGCCGTTTGACACGGATGTGGGCGGCAGTAACTACTTATCATCACTTTGGACTTGATGCTGGTTTCCTACTTCAATTACATTATAGCTTATTGTAAAACAATTTGTAGAGAAGGAAATAAATTCATCTATTGACAGATAAAACATAAACATATTAGTCTTTATTATTTAAAAAATGCATTTATATCTTCGAACAAGTTTTACATCGAGAGTCTTTAGACGCATAAGAAATTGTGGACTAGGACCTTAATCCTTCTCTTTTTGATATTAGTCCCGTGCCCAGCAGTGGACAATAACGCCCGGCATTTTGTTGGACTTTAGCTAGAAATTTATTTCGGAAATTGCGAACAAAGGATTTAGATGAATGTCATTGCCCCATATGCACGATATATTTCAGTTGACGTAAAAAACACAATGGGATATAGGATTTATTTTATTACGAATACCTAACTTCAAAAATGTATTTGCATTCAGTAGTTTCTATTGAGGTTCTCGTTGATAAATCCGTCATGCAGGATTGATGTATATGTACAAAATATTAAATATCCCCACGATATTTAAATCAATACACGACCCAGTGCTTTTTTATAATTTTAGTCTTAATCGTTTTAATCTTAATGTGTCTGAGTCTTATAATAAACCAAATATTGCCACTGTTGCAGGAAGGGTTTCTTTTACAGTGCGTATATCTTTTATAGCTTATTTTTCTTATTGGTTAAAATATAAAAAATATGATTTTACGACACAAACAGCTTTGAAAACGATATTATTTACTTTGACCACGTTTCCACAGATTTAAATTGTAATAGAAATTACAATTTCTAATGACAATGTATGATGGAATTATTACTATAATAAAGACAGCGATGCTAAATGTTTATCTTTAGCCGGTTGCTAGTGTACGTATTACCTTGATCTCTATAATCTTAGCACTGAGGTTATCGCCTTAAACGCTAAAACTAAAACAACAGATTAAACCGTATACAGATCCGTGGATAGACAACAAAATTATCTCGTCTCTGATTGGGGACGATGTAAATAAGTTTATACAGCCACTAAATCAGTTTTACTGACGTTAATCCAATGCCACGGTTGGCGCCATGTCGGTCATCTGTCACGTGTCACGTGACTCATTGACCACGATTCCAGTGAGTCAGTGGACATGTCTGTTTCCATTACACTAATCAAATGGTTCTGTTTTGTATGATTTCTTTGTTCTTTGTTGTAAAGAGTGTTTATAAAATAGCATGTTCGTCGGTTAATATTTAGATTTTTGTATTACAGATTTAGACACCGCCTTTAGACAAACTGGGGATGAACAACAAAATTATCTTGGTCTCTGATTACGGCCAATGCAAATAGGTTTATACAGCCACTAAATCAGTTTTACTACGTTGATCCAATGCCATGGTTGGCGCCGTGTCCGTCATCTGTCAGGTGTCACGTGACCCATTGACCACGATTCGAGTGAGTCAATGGACATGTCTGTTTCCATTACACTAATCAAACGGTTCATCTAATCAAACGGTCGGTCATCTGTCACGTGGCACGTGACTCACTGACCACGATTCCAGTGAGTCAGTGGACATGTCTGTTTCCATTAGACTAATCAAATGATTCTCTTTTGTATGATTTCTTGATTCTTTATATAAGGAGTGTTTATAAAATAGCATGTCCATCTGTTTATTTTTAGATTTTTGTATTACAGATTTAGACGCCGCCTTTAGACGATCTGGGGATGAAAAACAAAATTATCTCGGTCTTTGATTGTAGCCAATGTAAATAGGTTTACACAGTCACTAAATCAGTTTTACTACGTTGATCCTGTGCCATGGTTGGCGCCATGTCGGTCATCTGTCACGTGTCACGTGACTCATTGACCACGATTCGAGTGAGTCAGAGGACATGTCTGTTTTCATTAGACTAATCAATTGGTTCTCTTTTGTATGATTTCTTTGTTCTTTCGTGTTTGTATGTTTTAATGATTGCTTATAAAATCGTATGTGCGCCCATTTGTTTTTACATTTCTGTACACACAGGATAAGTACCGATGGTACCCTTAACTAAGCTGATCGTCCAGTCCTATAAACTACTAGAAAAGACGGATAAGTATAAAAAGACAGTTTAGAATTAAAACTTTTCAATGTTGGAACAAAATCTTGATTCCATTCCATTCATCGGATATATTTGAAGGAATTACAACTATAACATATACTTAATTCACCTTATATGATATGACATTGTTAAGAAGTGCCTACATCGTGTTTAGAAACTAACCGTGGACACAATACCGCCACTCGCATCTGTCCCACTCCCACCAATTACAACTTCACCTTGCTAAACAAGGACAAATTACATTAGAACGTGCATCGAAAGTGCGCCCGCGTAACTGGGTCGCTGTAAATCGATCTCAATTCTAATTTCAGATGTATCGATACGGTACTTGATTCGTACATTAAAAGTATTTTATAAGTGTATATTATGAGTATACTGCTTTAAGAGTTACAGGAGTTTATTTATGGTATCAGTCAAATAATATTAAAATTGTTTTGTTCTTTATTGATTGATTTACCTGTATCGCTGGGACTCTATAACATTTAGCAGTTGACAAGGGATACCCTTGTCAACTGCTAAATGCTATAGAGCACCTAAAGAATGATCTGTGATATCATTTTTGTACTCTTGTTTCTGGTATAATTGTTTGAATTGTTGTATTGATGTAGACTTACTAGGTTACCCCTTAATATGGGACCCTCATACGATAAAACAGTATTGTGCACCATATATGTATAAAAATATGTGATATCTTATTATAGCAATGAATAGCAAATGGGTCTGCAATCTATAATCTGAGTAGCAAATGCGCTGTCAAGTCTAATCAAGTCCAAATACAATTGAAGTCCTAATTGAGTTTGATAGCAGATGCGTTGTTAACTTTAAGGAGTAAGATGTACGCTTCTTTTTTACGTGGGGTTGCTAAAAATGCTTGGTGGTAAAAAAAACTTCACAAGGCATTATGAGGGATGGACGACATCCTGTCAAATAATACGAATTCATAGTGGATTTAATATTATTCAGTTAATATTAATTCAGTCTTGGGTCTGCGGCATATTAACGGTTTTATCTATATACATGCGTATAGCACACTGCCTATAAGTTTCATTGTAACAAAGGTTGTAAGTTATAGGTTTTAATACAAAACTACATAAAGTCGGGGCATAGTCTAGGAGATCGTACATCAGCGTTCAATTTTCTCCTCAACTGCTTCAGTAGATAGTTGGGAATATATTGTTATTACTCACATTTGCAATTCGCAAAATATTGCATCAGAATTTAAGACTGCCTGGAGAGCTATCAGTATTTTTGTAATAAACAACATGAACAGTAAAATTTTAGTGTATCAGTCCATTTTGAAACTGTTATGTGAATATTTGTAGGTAACTACGATGTTATACTAAATATTTTAAACTAGCTGTACCGGGGTTCCGCCCGCTAGCTCCTTTTAGGGGTTGAATTTTTATGACCTAAACCTGGCCATGGGTGTTCTCGACAATTTAGTCAAGTTTGCATCAAAATCCGTTAAGCCGTTTTCACACGATGCGCGGTCAAATAAACAGACAAACAGATAAACAGACAAAAAATCTAATAACTGTTGAAACGTGTTCTGTTATCGATAATTAGCATCCCCAACCAACTATTTCTCGTATATAATATCTTCCATGTACAGACTTTCGACCCTCTTTAGATTTATTATATGTATAGATTCTTCGTTGAGAACTAAATACTTGTACTTTTCATTTAAATTAGATACAGGCTAAATGTATAACAAAAAAGCTTCTCAGCCCGAAATTTCTTAAGTACCATCAAAATCCGGGCGACCACTTTCGACACTGACCTTTAAAATTGTACAAGGGTTTTAATTTTTTTGCGTAGCAGTCACTTGCAAGATCATGTTTCGTCTGTTAAATTCAAAATTTAATATAGAACTATTCGAAAAAGCATTTCAAAGTTTCTGAAGATGTCATCTCCATTTTGTGTACTAAACGACCCGAAACGATTACAAGACTTTGACCCAGTAGCCAATAGCCTGGGAATCCAATCTTTTTTTCGTAACGAACTTTCGAAGGTCAAACTTATCCAGTACTAAAGTTGGTGAAATCGAAAAAGCTTAAGAAAACTTTTACGTTTAATACAAATTCTTTTTATTAAACTGTTCAATGTCTTGTTTAAAGCGCCTCGTGTTAAAAGTTTTGACACAGTTTCATCGTATTAAACGAACACGATTCTTCAATAATACATTGAATTGAATAACGTTCTCTACCTTCAGTCCTATAGTAGCCTTCCACTGTTTTGGACTTTACGGACAAAGTGGCAAACTGACCCTTGGATCCCAAACAATAATTGAAATGTATTATTCAAATGCCTTTCTATCGCAATCTAAACCAAAAGTAATCCACAATGAAATACAAGATAATAGAAAAATAGAATTGACGAAAACACATTTACAATCTATTCTTAATTAACTCAAACTGTGTCCAAACACAACAACATAAGAGAACAAGAAGCATGTATCAATAAAAACAAATTATATGAGAATTTGGCGCAAACACCACACTCAAACAAGTGAGAGCGAAGCTGTAGGAAATTTACAACAAACAAACGCTACAACGTTTCTTCTTTCGTACAAAAACAAAGCTCTCAACGACCTTAATAAGGTGCCTTGTTAAGTTAATTGTATAATAACTCACGCGATGTAACAAGCAAAGAGGTGAAAATGTGGGCACGTAGCAAAAAATATTTGCAAACGCTTGTCACAAAAGGACAAGAAAAATTAAAAATATCTATGAATATTCCACTTATAATATTTTTAAATATAATCTTTTTGAAACCAACAAACTCGAATCGAAATAGCCATTCATGTTAATACATGCTTAAAATCAATAGAGAGACACAAATACGTAAACCATATATTTTCAATGGTCATTAAGTCAAACTTACTGTTTTAAATGAATATTCATTTACTTATTCCTCCCGTCCCCATCACATAGACATTACCACAACAACACAAGATAAATTGTACTCATAATCGACATAATTCCGTTATGCGTAATATAAATTGGATGTAATACCTACGAAAATAATGAGCAGCTTAACTCAGTACTACAGTCGGATCTAAACGTAATAAAACGTATGACAAGAAATTACGCAAGACAATACAAATTGATTTATAGAATTTCATAAGTTCGCGAATAAAGCGCTATAAATTATAAAAATAGTATTATGCCAGTCGTAACCAAGTAACAGCTTTTCGTATCGGCCCTTTCATTTGACCTCCCTTTAACAGTTAAGTACGAAATACAATATAAAAAGGCAATAATAAAAAGTGAGAGCTTTCAACCCCTCGTAAAGATAATAACTTGGGCATACCCAAGTCACGGACAGTAAAATAAACTCCCTTAAGTTTGGGGCGCCAAGTTTGGGAGCAACACCTTATAATAAACACCGGCTAAGATCAAAACTCAAAAGATAAATGTGAACATTCACTAATAAAATAAGACGGGATGAAGAATGGTGCGCCATTTGGAGAGACCTAACTAAGTTTCTTCCGCGAGTCTACATCCCCGGACAATTATTTATGTTTTTCAATGACTTTTAAAAATAAGATAATCTTATATACTCTTAATTCGACTATATTTCGGATGTATGTTATGTAATATATTCCAATAATGAACTGAATTGATATTATTGGTTAGAATTTACTTCGGGAGACATTTAATAAGAAATCCATACGGTTCAAAAGGGGATAAAATGTTTAGAAGAACTTTTGATTTATTTTTTTGTCGTCCAATAACGCGATATGTTCACCGATCGTATTATATTTTTAGATATCTACTTATTTTTCGTGGTAATATGTTAGGAGCTTTGTAGCTATTCTGTGCCTGATCATCTATATCGAATCTGTAATGTTTACCATATGTGAATACCGCAGTCTCATTTAAAAACAACCAAATCGAAATCAATACATTATGTTGACACAACACATGCATTATTAACTTGATTGTCGCTACAAATGCACAGATTTATTTTATTTACCGATATATTTACTAAAGTAGAACAAAACAATCAACGAACAAATGAGCATAATGACTATTAACTGAAATATTTTCAATAACATCACATCATCATGTTTGTTTGTACTATTAACAACTGTATAAACAAAGTAGATGCAGACTGATTCTTAATGACCGAAAAATCAATCGCATCGATAGACTTACATTTACAAATTTAACTGTTTAAAAGTTTCTTCAGGTACTTAGTAATTATTAGTAGTTATTAGTAAAATTCAATAATGTAGGGTTTAAAGCTTATCTTATAGATATACAAGTTTTTGCATCCGCCTATATCAGCATACATTTACATTGAATGTAGTAAATAGTTCATATCAACTCTCTTCGTTTATTTTACCCTCATACTGGATAAATTTACAAAAATCTTATGTTTGTGCTCATTTATAGAAACTTCGTGCATAACATTGCAGCGTCGTGACTGAATTTCTTTCTAAACTCGAGTCAACAAAAATAGAATTGCGATAGTTCTGTAAAACCATTCGATACATTGAGTCATTCCATATTAAGATTTGTTATTAATAAGTCAAAAGAATAAAGATGTTTATTAAGAGAATCAATTTATAGTCTATTAGGAGACATTGGAAAAGTTAGACACCGACAGAACGTCCTTTATTCAGATTCAGTTTTAGAAATTCGCTTAGTTTCGTTGATCCATCAGCGCTGAGACTGACTTTCTTTCTAAACTCGACTCAACAATAGTCGAATTGCGATAGTTTTGTAACACCATTCGGCACGTCGGGTCATTTCACATCAAGAGTTTGTTATAAAGACAAATAGCCCGATTTATTTCCGAACGCATTAAAACTTTTCCTAACTCGTGTTTGGAGTTTTGCACGCTATTTACAACTGACCTATGGAATGTGGACCGTTTTATTGCTTTCAACAAATGTTTCGTTGAATCTAGAGGAATTTGTTTATGTTTGAAACCTAAAACTGCAAGAGTTGAAGCTGTTAATAGTGATCGACTACTAAATTGCTTGTTACTGCGTCAGCGGAAAATCCCATGAATAGTAAAATCGTTGATCGAACGATCGATGAATCGTCCTGAAAAGTTGACTTTTGTAGTTATCGTGATTTACTCAAAATAAATACAAAGTAATAAAACTAGTAATAGATTCTGTAAAGTATACACGTATGCGAAACATACGTATACACATATTTACATACATACGTTTCGCCCGGGAGGTACCACCGCCACAACCGTTTCTGCGGCACAGCAGTTGTTTATTAAAAAAATTCGTCTCCGTTTCAGTTAAAAAGATGTAGTTGCCGGTCCAATCCATATAAGACGCGACCAAAACAAATGTGGTGGACTGCACCCTACTTCCCCCTTTACACTATTATTTGAAGTGAGGTGTAGATGGCAAACTAAGCAATGATTAATAACTTCAAGTGGAATGTATGCTCATTTGCCACTAACTTTATACAATACATATAACATGCCTGCAATTTCGCTTTCGCATTAAAAATGTAGGTATATACCTTCGAAATAGTACCTCTTTAACTATAAGCCTGACATAAATAAAGTAAGTTACATTAATAATGGTATTAACTTGGTTAATAATCTCATACTAAAGCTCATAATTCTCATACCAAACTGACATAAATATAGAATATCGTATACAAATTACGTTAAACACCGCGCTCCTTAATCTTATAAAGGAGTGGAATAAAACACCAAAATTACTTCGCGCGAACGTTCCAATTTTAGGCCAGACATAAATACGGAATATGCTAAATCTTTCGTCGAAGCTACCAAAATATACTTGCTATTATTTAACGTAACGACTGTAGACGCCATTTTCACGAACACCGAAAACCTGAATGGAATTATCCCGCGTAAAATCATTTACGAGACCTTCATAGACTTCGCGTGTAATTAAGAGCATGTTCATAAAACAGCATGGTGCTTGCACGAAGGCTTTTAAACCGGGAATTTGTTTACGCACACGAACTGAACCGAAAACCTTTGTGAAGTCAATGGAGTTCAGAAATCGAGATTGATGTTGTTTCATTTCAAGACAGTGAAATGGTTTATGATTACATTTATATATATTATATATTATACATATTATATTATACATATTATATAAATAAAATTGAGAATTTAATTAAAAAAATAAAAGTAGTACTAGATGCAGTGAAACTTTGCGAATCTCCCACAAGATATAAATGTTCCACCAAATCTCCTGTATGTTCCTCTACAAATAATCCAAAAAATGAAGGAAAATCTATATTTGCCAAAGATCTCAAGCACAAATAATTTTGATCCCTATTTATGGGCAGTTTTGACCATTAAAACGCGCAATTAAAAAGTAACAGCCAATAAAATGTAGCGTGTGTAAAACCCTTTTCACGCAATGAAATGTTTCATAGTTTCCATAACTCTTGTATTATGCAGTGTCTTATAGTGACTAATATATAAAAGTACGTACTAGTGACCTAGAGCATATTTTGAACCGCCTTAAAAATCCGCTAGCACCACTATCGGTACTATTATTGTACCTTAACTCTCAAGTCGGTCTAAGTGAAACATATGTGCAAAACCTCATTAAAATTGGTTATATAGTTTCGCAGTACGGACCAATAGACGATGATACGATGAATGTCCAGTAGAAAAATAGGATCATTAAAATCCAAATCGTTTATCGTCAACGAAGATATTGCGTGTCAATGATACATAATCTATGAAAATTGGATGAATAATAAATACACAGATATATTCAAGATAAACATAAAATTCGTTGAAACACCTTATTTCAATACTATTCAGTACAAAATCTATTGAGCTCGTGAGATTTTCCAGGATATTGAATGGCTTCAATTTCCGTTCGACTACAATATAAAGTGTTTTGGAATCATAGCTT
The DNA here is from genome assembly GCA_018250455.1 of Polygonus leo. Lineage (NCBI taxonomy): Eukaryota > Metazoa > Arthropoda > Insecta > Lepidoptera > Hesperiidae > Polygonus > Polygonus leo. The sequence goes on along the minus strand of DWNR01000147.1, from coordinate 15,265 downwards.
ATGCTTGTGGGACAAGTACTAGACCCGTTCGGTTCACGGGGTACACTGAGATATCTGAACTGTTGTATACTATGCAACAGGAAAAACTAAACCTAAAATAAGGAAGAAGTACAAGAACGTTGCCCGATGGACTATGATGGTTTAGATGGCAAAGTAGGTAGGGACAAGGAAAATAGAAAACAAAGAAGCAGCACCAAAGACAAAAAACCAAGCTGAACACCTATGGTAGGAGCAGAAACAATCTGATTAACGACGTAAAAGCAATGTAGCAAACTGCATTCATGAACTATACAAAATCATCCCTTAAAAGTTATAAATTTATTTCTAACGAAAATCTAGTTGTCTTTAAAAATGTATGTAGTAGTACCTGTAGACAATGTACAAATCCAAAATAAACTAACACCATCAAAGTACCGCATTAACTAGCTCTTAACCACGATCCAAACTAAGTTCACCAAAGCGATATCCAATCGGTGATATTTCCGTTCTTCCGATAACATTAAATGTTCCGTACATCCATAACGCGTCGAAATCACGGACGATTTCCCCAACAGCCAATTTGGTCGAGTGGCAATATTAACTTTGCCGTTTGGCAACGCCCTACCAAATATTACATCAATTTCGTACGAAACAGGACTGTCATCACGAACCACTAATGGTATTGGAACACCGTGGCTAATTAAGTCTTTGCTGTTAATTTATTGCTTGTTTGCTGCTCCTGCTACAGTTATAATCAAAATAAATCGCTCGCTGCGAAGACACGCAAGGATACGATTGAATGAACGAGGAAGTTAAGGTTCGATTTTCTGTTTGGATTTGTGTTTTAATTTATCACTGAATCGAATTACGCAGAATTTTGAATAATTAAGAGTAACATTTATTGCATTGATAACTGTTCAATACACTAGTTTTTATGTAGAAATTAATATATTAAAAGGCCTTCTGTAAGTAAGTATCTAATTAAACTCACGAACAACAGTAGAGTCTTACAAAACGAAAAATAACAAAATAGTTCTTTACATAATGTAGGTATATGTGAAATAATAAAGTAAGAAATAAGGATTGAAACCTTGTAATTACATAGCATAGAGCGAAGTTTGAACTGGTACGAAACATCACATGAACTTTAGCATGTATGAACAAACTTATCCAACAGGAGGTGTCTAAAACAAGGCTAAAATCAAATGCTGTCGGCTAATTAGCTGTAGCACGTACCGCAGAGCTTTGAAGTTGCAGCTAGTTGCGATAAATGCTTCGTCTAACTACAGAGACATGAACGACAATCGTTTTGCCTTTTTTGAGCTTAATGAAACCGTGATAGAGCTCCGTCAGCTAGACCAGGCTTTGAAATGATTATCGACGTTTTAATACCGTTTTATGAAGCTTATTCGAAGCTTTTTACAAAGAACTATCGGGATAAAAATAATAATTTTACTGAATATTAAGCATTCAAGCTCATTGGTCCGAGTAATCGTTGTTATTATTTAAGAGTTAATAAATATTTAGTGGACTGGAAATTCTGGAATTTTTGAAGTACCGTATTTTATTTCCGCCAGTATTTTTCTAGTTAACAGATGTTATTAAAATTAAACTTGTATTACTAAAATAGAAGTTTAATTAGGCTTTTCTTTTTTTCAGTTTCACACAATCAAAACATTTGTTCCTAAAGAATGTATTTATCCCTTATCATTTTGTTTTAACGACGCTACTAAGTTTGTGTTTAAGCTTGTATTTAGCTAGCTTGTTATTATCAAGAATACTTATTCTGATCAATATATAAATCATTCCGCTGAAAATTTCATCTTCTTGCTCCTACTCCCATCGTACATTGTACTGCTAATGTTAATTGTTGTAATTAATCCTTAAAATCTTCACACCTTTACGTCTTTATGTTTACCTCAATCCTTGGGTGCCTTCGGTACCTTTTCCTTGACCCTTGTTACAAACTTGTTTACATATCTTCAGGCGTATAGGTCTTAACACAGCGGTAGTGATAGAATATCCGTGGCCTGGCCGCAAGCGATTAAGTTACCGCCACTAATAAGCAGTCGATAATTTTAGAACATCTTCCTGCGGCAATACATTATGTTGTAGAGATAATGTTTCAAGTGGCGTAGTTCAAGATGCCCTGAGCGGTTACGGTATATCGGTTTAGAATGGCGTGTAATGGTTTTAACTTGAAATAGTCTGTCTCTTTCTAAGAAGCAGGTTTAGAAAGAGATACGTTAATATGTTGGTATTTGCTAGAACGAATTTAGTGGAGATAGTGGACCAAAAAGTATTTTTTAAAATTCTGGTAGTTTAATCTGACCTGAGTGATATCGAAACAAACAAATAAGTAATAAACAAACAAATAAAAATGTATGTAAAAATCAAATAATAATAATAAAGTATATCATTACTTTTAATATTATATCTGATATTTATGGGAACTCTAACTTAAACAGTGAGTTTACTGGCTACTTATTAACCTAAATCAAATGGGAATGTATATGTATAACGCAATTCTTATATGTAAGACGCTGAACAAGACTATATTTTCCGAGAATCAAGGAGAATTCTCTTTGCCGCTACCCAGTTAATAAAGGAGAGATATAAGCGGTAATTTATTCACTGAGGGCAATTAAAATCGCCGTTCTTCGACAAATGGGGGAACAATTGGTTCTGAGTTCGCCGTTTGCACTAACTGTAATAAAGTGTTACATGTCGAGGGTCGCAATGAGCATTTTCCTAGAACAAGAACAATTTATCATAACTCGTGACCCCGAACGTGATACGCATACAGTGTATGCTTATGTATCTTAGAGCAATCTAGGTTATTCCGATCCTAGAGGATCCTTGTAGAATTGGGAGACTGAATTGTGGATTAACATTAAGTACCGCTTGTCTCATCTACATTGTTTATACCGTTTTTTATAATGGGAATATTTTTTCTTTTGAAGATTCCGTGCAGAGACTACTAAGCTTCTTGTATATATTTGTTTATATTGCTTTATGTTTATAAATATATGAGATTATTGAGGATATTTTATTAAATCTTAAATAACCAACAATTTGAACTAACGGCTCTAAAGTCAAATTTGAAACAATAAAACGCTAAATTAATGAGTAATCATTTAGGGCTTAGACATTTAAATTAAACGAGTTTTTTTGAACTTGAAGTGAAAAGTACAAAAAATATTACTGGATAATTGTTGATTAACCTACTGTTTTATTAAACCGCTTGTGTATTACAACATTAATAAAATTTTCGTAATCAATCATACGTTGTATAACGTCTAAATCACCCTTTGTGGCTCTACCCTCGTAAACTGACTTTATCGGAAAGGAATCTTTTTCAAGTGTAAGTCTAAGATTGTAATAAAACGGGAAGGTTATAAGCATCATTCATCAAATCAGGAGTTGTATTCGATACAATGAGAGAATATATATTATAAAAAATGTCGACAACCTTTCCACGATTAGGGACTTTTGCTACCTCTAGCGATTAGAAAAGGTGGTAGAACTGTATAGTTCGACCGAGTATCATCGCCAGCCTTAATGCTCCATAAAGCAGGTTAACAGCTGATTAAATTTGGACAGCAACCAAACTTAAACACAAGTAAATATCTTAGACTACAAATATATTATTAGGGCAACGCATTATACTTGGTTAAAAGGTTTGCCGTTAACAAATTTGAGTTAAAAGCTGAAAAATACAAAACAAACGAAACAACGAGTATCATCATAAAAGCAATTAACGTATCCAGTGACACTTTTACCTCCAAGGCGAATCTAACGAAGTATTACGTACCCATCTCGGTTTACTAATTTAGTATTTCGTGAAAACAAATGAACGAATCTACCTACAAATATAAAGGTCAAACACGAAGCCCTTTTAGAGTTTCGTCGCGGACGTATAAAGAGAAACAAAGCATAAAAGTATGTATTACTACGAAATTTTAGTCACTTTCACATAATATTGTTTAATTTTGATGTCTGCTTGATCAATCCAAACATTTTAGCGAAATAAATTCGTCGCGCAAATTTCATGCATTTTTCAATATTTTAAGAAAAAAATATCGCTTATCTTTACCCACACGTAGTGGAACACATCACCAAAACAGTCAGTTACGCATTGCTTTTTGCCTATAGATTTCTCGCCCAATTTAATGGAGGCACACCCGAAATATTTCGCACACATTTTAGTGATCGAGGTCACCTCCATAGTTAAGGGTTTAAGTTATTGGGTCACTCCTCAACACGAGTTTTTGTACGCAACTGTCATAACCGATATTGTAATGATAAAGGATGAATAAGTTAACTTATACCTTATGGCATGTTTTAAAGAAGATTTATTAGGTTAAGAATTGTGCGGTTAATAGATTCTGTTTATGTTGTATTCATTTGGCTATTGTTTTATAATAATATAAAATGGTAGCAAACGAGCCTGCAACAAGCGTATCTGCTGGTAAGTGGTGGTCACTATCTAATTACGAAGTGTACTTGAGGTTGGCTACAGATGCGTTGCTACCAATGGGACCTGGGAATTTATATTACCTGTAGATTTAAGTATAGCCGGCAACACGTAGTAGGGTTATCTACTAGTATAGTATACCCAACGCTTCCAATGTCTCATAGCTACACAGTATCATACAAAAAACCGGTAATGGCTTTTTCTGGTCCTACGTGTTTTGCACATTCAAATTGGACATATTGCCATGTATGTAGGTGTGGAACCTTTGGTGTGTGAGTCCAACTTGCAACTTACCATTTATTTTCATTTTATGGTGATTGAAAATTCAAAATACAGAACGAATAACAAGACGAGTGAATGAGAATGACACTCATACCGTTAACCGTTTCACGTTCAAAAAAAGTCTGTATGTCAATTGATTAGTACAGGACCGCCTTGGAATCACTCAACTGAATCAGACGAAACTTTTTCTCAAAGAGACTTTTTTCTGTTAAATATGTTGAAGGGACCAGCCCTTCAACATATTTAACAGAAAAAAATTAGGTCCTGCGTACAAACCAAAAAACACTACGAACGGGTGAATGCTCGTTAACAATCACGGTGTAACAACTGCAAAAGAACTGTAGTCACGAGTTTTAAGGAAACAAAGAAAAATGACAATTAAAGCGGGTCAGAGGAAAGCGGATGTTGCGTTTAAAAAAATCACAAAGGGCAGAGTTTAAGTAGTAAAGTTGGAACTTGCAAACAAGTTCTTTTAAAGGGATCGTTTCAAAGAATTTACGCCGGAAGAAAACTTAACATAAGTTGTTTTCTAACAATTCTTAATTTTTCTCTGAAATAAAATACGCTATGTACTGTTTTAAAGACTCGCGTAGGTCTGTACTAATATTTTATACTATGGCTGCCAAAGACAGTTTTAGGGTAACGCCCTCAAAGGGTAACCTATGTAGCTTGAACTATTAAAGGTAGATGATTTTTTTTACGGCGTGTGTATTACTCTGACTGCTATAACAACATATACTAAAAATTAAAATTAAAAAAAATACTGTACTTCGTCCCCGCCTTGACGTGGTGCCTGATGGCAGATGATCTGTCGTTCATGGACACAATCCCCAAACGCAAAGTTTCCAGGGTTTCGTATGGGATACTTTGGGGGAAAACCCGTCACTAAGCCATAACGTGAAGAACTAACTGAGCATAAATAAAACCAAGTTACGTGCTCAATCGTAATATATAAGACTCCAAACTGCGCTATGGAAATAACTTTCCGTTCTGTCAATTTATGTTTACAGCGCGGCAAAACTACGAGGGAAATTGCCGAAAAATGGCTATTCTATTCAATACTAATGTCACTATGAATTGAATGCACCAAGATTTCACTGATATTTTCGGGTTAACTCTTTCAATAAATAAAATAGATGTGACAAAACTAGGTTGAGAAGTTTAGTTGTATATATCATAGTATTGCTTATGCATTCATTGTTCGTTTTACTGAAGATTTACTTACAGAAATCTTAAGTCAGTAAATTTGTAAAAAAAAAATCAAGGCCCTCATAATCCTTCGTAAAGTAATTTATTGTGTTTCGATTTGGAGAGGCGTGGTTGCCGGCTACACTTAAAAACGTGAGGCGAACATCTTAGCCCTTGGGGGTAGCAACGTATCTGTGATCAAACTTAGGTATAACTCAATCGTACTTGAGGATGATTACTGATGTCCAAGGGCGTCTCGATACTTGTCTATTTCACACTTATTTAGATATAATGAAACTTAATGAATTTAAAGTGTGTATGTTGGCGTAATCTCTAAGGGGTGTAATCTGTAAACTAATTAACAAAAAAGTCTTCCATTACCGTTGTCATACCGTTGCCATTTTCTACAATCACTGACATTAACTACACATTGAAATTAATAACGCTACAAGTACTTGATCTAAGAATATAAAATTTGCCACATAGATAGTTGGATGGGACATATTGGCATAAACTCTTAAGTGTCATCACACTACTACTAAAAATACTATCGATAATTCAGCAAGGGAAGGTTCTACGCTGTTTGGCAAATTACTCAAAAATGATTGCGAGCATATTCGGCTGAATGTTCCACGATGTACGTTAGTCAAATACCATCACGCTAAAGGATTTAACTGAAAACTAATGAACAAAAATGTCTTCCATTACCGTTGAGCGGTAACGAAGGTGCTACAGATGTAATTAAACGTCCCACAACACAATAGGCGAGGGTGACAAGTGGAACACTGAATACAAACTCGGTTAAACAACGTTTTGTGACAGAGTCCGCTTTTTACTTACCCTTTCATACTAATTTGATTCAGACATTTTACGTGTTTATCTATACTACCTATAGATTTAAAAGGGACATTGACTCACTCGCTGATCACGCATCGAAATGAAAATCTTAATAATTACTTGATTTGGCAGATTAGTTTACGCATAGGATAAGTCAGATATTATATTACACGAATCTTAGGCTATTTTTAAAGTAGTTGCCTAAGTGTGTCCTTAAATGTAAAATAAAATATTAAGCTACATTAACACGTCCAGCTGACACGTGACATATTTCATTGTTTTTTTTCATAATTTATTTTCTTCCAACCCGGAGTTCGCCAGAAAATTCACCCTCAAGAAATCCACCCAGTTAACGAATGCGCATCAGTTGTAATTGAAGCGTTTCCAGCACACAATCAGCGGGGAGTGACAAGTGGCTAGCGCACTGACTAACTCAGTTTAACGCGAGTGAGTGGGAATTTTACTGTGTTGGGACTGTGTTGATACTTATCCCAGTTAAGATTACGAAATATAACTTAACATATTTTAAGTTAATTCAATTGAATAATAACAATAATAATTAAATTATGGACTTAGTACTATTTCGGAATCTTAAATCTTTACATGTTTTATATTCATGGCGTACATATATATTGTACATTCAAATTGTTCAAATTATAATATTACATATACAAATCTGCATTACTTTCCACTTGTATGTACGTTAAGTAACTACGGAAATGTCATAAGTAAATCAATATTGCAGATATAAAATGTAATCAGTTGTTCGTAACTGCACTTCAAATAATACCTGTACATTCTGGTTACTAAGAGTATTAGTCAGGGACTCTTCCAGGATGCGATATTGATGTAGGATATTTTCGAAGAATTATTTTTCCTGTCTAATTCAGGTAAAAAGCAGGTACAACGAAGTTTAATTACTTTTAAGACAAGTTTTATTTATTGATTCGTTCATTTATTCACATGATCTAATAAGATTTATTCCAATTCCTTCACTCGAAAGTCCCTATAAATTGTAAAAAAAAATTGAAGTTTCGCATCCAATCCCTCCATCGCAAAAAGTAGGGAGGTTGTAGCATCGTAGTCACGTAAAATCAAATCAATTATTTTTACTAGTATCTATAAGAGTAACTATTCATTAAATTTGATGTGAATTACCTCATTAGCTACCTATCGACATTGAAAGTGTTCCAACCAAAAAATTAGACCAAAAATAGAACCGACTACAAGATGAACTAAAAAGTAAAATATAATTTAAAATTTTCATGTTGGCGCCATCTCTACCTCCACTTCATATACACTTGGCACTATTTGGCACTTGCAAATTCCCATAACCGCATACAGTATTATTTAGGTAAATAGGTAAAGATAAACATAACTTCTAAGAATGCCATAATGCACCATTGAAAGTTATCTGGGCTATAAATAAAATATTTGCTGCACTCAGTAAATATTGCAAGTGTCGGCAGTACCGTGTGACCTCGTTTGAATCGAGTGTTTGTCATAACTAGATCACAAGACGAGGACCTTGTTTTACTAAAAGCTAGTGGCGAGTGTATGACACTTTAGACTGACGTTTCGTTTCTTGTATGTCGTGGAGTGGTATAGCAAGCAGTCAAACTTATGTTTTCTGTTCGAGTCTTCGACATTCGTAATAAACTACTCGTAGATTTACCTACCTGAAACTAATAACAAAAATGGAGAAGTATATTTGGTAAACTTGTTTTTAGGTGTATGCAGTGGACACTGCTGCTGAGATAAAGGTAGATGCAGCGGGAAGCATTCACAAATAAAACATCTAATATTTATATTACCTACAAAATCATATCCTATAAGAGCTGACGATCATCACAATAATTACAATTTAAAAAAAATGCAGCTACAGCTGTATTCCAAGCAATTTTAAAACTCTGATATTTAAAAGTAATTGAAAATTAAACAAAAGCAGTCTTTTTAATTAAGATTATTTGCTTCGAATATTGCTTCGAATTGTAATATTAAAATACTTATAAAGTAAATAAAATCAACGAAAATAATCGCAAGACTTGATCACGACAATCTTGGATATTTGGACAGTTACTTGGTATGATTCATATTAACCTCAGATGGCAGTCATGAATGTCTGTCAAAATTTATAACTCATCAAAAATGGGAACAATATTGTTAATCATTGTTTAATTTAAAACGGTGATATGCAAACAATCTTTAATGGTGTCATAGTTATACATTTTTTTATTTATAATTATTTAAGAACCTACCACCTAACGTTTAATTGTACTGGGTGGCACATTTACCATCAGGTGGACTGCATGCTCGTTAGCTACCTTTATACGATAAAAAAATAATGAAACAAGAACATACATCAAATATTTTAGATGAAACTCTTTATAAGTTTGTCAATCATGTCATGCCAAAAATAATTGTAGAGCATAATACCTGACGATATGTAGCTTTATTAATCCCATTTTCAAATACTACTTCACTACTACTCCAGTAGCAGTATGAAGGTGAAACAAAAGTATGTTTTTAGTTTACTCAAGAAGTGACGTATTCGAAAGACGACTAAAGGTGCGACGGAATAACGTTTTTATTCCATTGACGTGTCGTCTAATGAAAGATGTTATGTGGCCTCGTAAAACAAGAAATAAGACGCGAACAAGGCAGTAAGTTTGTACTCGACTCATTGACTCTCACCAGCGGCACTGACAATACGGCTTTTGTGTTCACTAACAACAATTGATTTACTAGGAATGCTTTTTCTACGACCATCATTGTGCAACGCGTGCTCTATTATTTTTATGGGACTGATGTCAAGCATCTCTTTTTCCAAAATTAATGACGATATCATTGCCACAAAATAAAATTTAGACAGACCAATTGAAATTGAGCATACAAGCTAGATATCATTGAGGTCTAAGTTATATTGCCTCATGGGATACCTTACCACTCTAACCTGTAACTAGAAGAAAATGGTGATTTAAACTGCGAGTTACAATTATAATGGATATCCATCATTTACTTTGTTTTTCAAATTATCATAACTATAAACAATCCTTAAAACGTGGGACAAATGACATGTAGTAGTACCCTAATAAAATGTAAACATATTTTGTAAGTATTTCCCCGAAGGAATAATTACAACTTTGGTAATAATAAACTTTAACATGTTTATGTTCGTTCAACATAATTTCAACATAATAGGCTTATTATTAAATGTATTAAACTCTGTAAACTTCAGATAAATTACAACTGATAATAGTACAAAAACATGTCATGAACAGAAAACTAATTTTATGCCTGAATATCCCAATATTATCTGTAATAGACGTACAAATAAGGGTGCAGTGCAACCCATATAATGGTGAGATATGTATATAACTTCAAATACAAACCCCATCTCCTTTGTTTACTTTACGAGGATGTATAAGTAAGCCACACTCATGTGAGCGATACAAAAGAATTACTTTAGAGTAATTATGATTAGGGTAACAGTAATGCCTTCGCTATGATTCTATGAAACTATGAATTTAACTATCTGCTCCTATCTCCTATAAAGTACGTAGCTTGTTTGTAGTCATTTACTTTCCCTTACAAAAAACGTAACCTTCAAATTTTATCACCAAACTTGCTTTAAACACAACTGTGTTTGCGTGTTTATTCGGGACTTTAAATTCGCTGAAACCTTTTAGTGCAAAATTGCCGATGTCCATTTAGAAGCTACGTGTTTTTACAGTGAAAGATTTATAGGTGTTTTCGATATTCCTTTTGACATTTTCAAAGTCTCTTTGTAGCATTAATGTGATTGAAGCACGAATAGTAAATTTCCATTCTCGAGGCACAAACCCAAGGTTACCGCAACTTTGCGCCCACTCCACACTGACGTGGTCCCAATGCGTTGACCATGAAAACTGAAGATAAGCTTGGCTCAGCTTTATCGTCCTGCGACATTCACACCAGTCTCATTGACTTGTACGATACGGCTTGATTTATAGATTTTTGTTTGGATTACACTACAGCTCTCGAATAGTCTCAATAAGAGAAGTCAAGTGTTCTTAGAACTTAAATTTGAAAGTTTTTAGGTATCGGGTTCAGCGGTCAATCAAGATTCGACGTGGATTTACTAATGATGTTTTCATCCATATTTAGAGCTACTAATTAATTTATAGCTACTTTTTCTTTATGTCCTATTACTACTACAATTAGCTACTTCCAAATTAAAGGCTGCATTGCATACTATTCAGAACGAATCTGAAGCCAAACATCGTGAGGTAAAATCTTACCAGTAAACAAAATACCTAACATTGCATAGTAACTAAACCACATATATGTACAGTACCGTCATTTTCATCCTGACATAATGGAAACGGACATCTACCTAAGCACACCACAGTAAAGATGTTTACTAGCAGTAAACATAATCAATAAACGTAACTTATGTGGCGGTCCGAGTTTTTAGTGATACTTACGGTGGCCAAATATGGACGGAAGCGTAAAATTGGGCAATATCCTTCAAGGCAACGTCTTATGGTACTCGGTAAACAAAGTTTTAAGTAGGGTTCTATGTTAGGTACGACGGTCTGTGACATTTGGACATTGTGGAAGTACAATAAGCTTCTTAAGAAGTAAATTTAATGAAGCATTCAAGGCTGGATGGATTTTCGAATTTAGAACATCATATTTTTTTATTGCTCTCTACTCCGCAGTTCAAAAATCGTATTGTGCTAGTATTTATGTTAATGTTTGCAGAAAACAAACAGTTTAAGTTAGCATAATATTATTTTGTAGGTACGAGAAAGAAAATGGCTCACATTTTTAATGCACTTCAACTCGGACTTAGAAAAATCGAGGTTGGCGGTGAGACAAACCGGTGCATTATCGATAACGCCCTAAGCTATGTCGATAGCGACACTCTAATGGAGATGAAAATGCACTTTCCTTCGTAAGTTCCATTGAAAAAGTTTTGCTAGTGAAGCACGGAGTTAGTAGCAAATGACGGGCATTATGGAGAAGTAGGTTACAAGAGATGAAATTCAGTAATATTAAAAAGTGAATGGTCGTGAGTTGGCTATTCGTTATTGAGTGACAATCATCTAACTAGTATACTGAAACGGTTACTTATACGGACAATCTTATGTATATAAATGGTTTTAACAAGTGAACACACAGATTGTCGAGTGTACCTACTACGAAATACTTTTCCCAAAAGATAGAAAACAAATATATGAATCTCGAAATACATTTGAGAAAATGGCGTATCACCGAGTACGACTCTGCTTGCAGAACCAAATAGGTCTATAGTTGTAAAAACCATATTTATATATAGAAAAGAGCCATAGTTCTGGACAAGATGACCTTAGAAACTTACAATATTTCACCGTTTTAGTCGTATTGATTGTGGAGTCACATTTACATTTTTACAAACAAAAAAAAAACAGATAATTTTCGCAAAAAGACTAAAATAAGCCAGCCAATTTAGAATCTTTCGGGAAAACAATTCAAAACGAAAAGTAAACAGGCAGGTGTAATAAAACGGAAGTGCGCAATTATGAACTTCACTTTTCCAGGAAAATCTGAGCCATTTTATATTCAACTTTAACAGACCCTGCTTTTCAGTTACGTATTTATAGTTCAAGGGTTATATTATAACAAAAGGTAACAGTACTTATTTCAAATAATACAAGATTAGTATAATATTGTAGAATGAATATTACACGTTGTATTACGTTGTAAAACAGAGTAAAGCCGAGCCGAACTGCGTCAAAATAAAGCAAAGGGTCGCATTTGTCTATTCCGGATTTCGACAATAAGTAATAATCATTAGATTCATATGTCGACAGTGTTTTTAATATTTTATTTATGACGAAGACAAACAAGTTCTGAATTTTTTAAGATAATAAAGTCCAACGTAACGATAACGTAATATTATCTATTTTGAGAAAATACTATATTCAATACTATATAGCATTTGCGAAGAAAACCTGAAAAATAATTTAATATCAACATACTGGTGCAATAATAGTGTTGCGAGTTCAAAAAACTTGTGGGCCGCGGGTCCAAAAATAGAGAGAGAAACTTATATTTACTTATTGTAGCAGCATTCAACAAAAATGCAGTCCATTTCTTACACGTCCACGTGAGAGTTACGCTAGACCAACACGAGTATTTAAAGTCGTGGACAACAAAAAGTATTAACTTACGAATACTGTTCAGCAGAATGGGGGCAACGTTCTACTTTCCGGACGAAACTGGTTTTGGTTGCAAGCAACTCCAACTGCTCGTCGTCACGTTTCTAATACTCTGGCTTCGGAGTTTATTTTGTTTAAAGGCAATTTTTCACATTTTGGACCACTATTGTGTGTTGAAGTTGTTTTATTTCATCACAAAAGATTTTTGGGCCTGCTGGGAATAAGTCTGTCATAATAAGAAGGAATTACGCCATAGTTCACTGAGTTAACCAAGTGCGAATTGCTAAACTTCACATACTCTTGAGATATTTTTTCGAGAATGTCATAATTATGGTAAGTAATAATTAATTTAAATCTAAATAAAGAATGATAAACATAAGAGTTAAGTACTTGGGATTCGGACCCTGACACCGAGCGTGAGAGTCAGAATCTACTAGGTTATCCACTGATCGTTTACGTGACATGATTTTATACTAGCAGTGTCAGAAAGTCATCATCATTACTATTACCAAGTAATTCAGACAACCGTTAGATCGTAACGCTGCAAGTATTATGATTGTCAATGAGATGTTATTTTTTATCGGCAGGCTGGGAAACAACATTGTGTATTCTCTTTATTTCTTTCTTATTGTAAGCTTGTGAAGTTATTCAGACCATGTCTATCATAATTGTTATTTTTGTGTTACATTGCGCAGTCGGATCCGACTTGAATATTTGAATAAAGATCTATATCAATAGTTATAAATAAGATTGCTTGCAATGTTATCTTTTGCTTCACTAAGCACCTTTAGGTATATATGTAACTCAAATATGAACCGATTTTAAGAGAGCAGTAAAAAAGAATCTTACTTGGAATTTTAACAAAAAATACGGCGCCCTTTTCTCAAAATAACTGGCTTTCTATTAATAATAAACGAAACTTTTCCCTAACAATGTTTAGAGACAAACGTCGTATAATTAATTCTCAATGATGTGAAAGATACAGATCTAATTTTACTCCATAAAATATTTTCGTATGAACAAAGTTTTAATTGGAAATTTTAACATGTTCTTTTATCAAAGTTGAAGCTTGACATTTAGTCAGTGAAGTTAACAAAAGTTGATTGGGAATTTCTTTGATATCCTTTTCAAAATAACTGGTCATCATGTTAGGCCATCGCGTGTGCCATTTGCGTGATGCTAACTCATTATCAATGGACAAATTGTTTTCTTCCTGAGATATTACGTAATATATTTCTATTTTCTATCCGTACCTGTCTCGTAATATTATGGATACGTTTTTGACAAGATATGATTGTGGGGTTACTTTTCATAATGCAATGGGTGTAGAAAAACAAAATAAGGCATCAAATTAAATAAAAAAAATCCGTTAACAAATAAAGTCTATAGCATTCGAGCTTGAAGCCGTATTTCGTATCTATAAGAAAGAAGCTCGCTTTGAAGTTTTGTGATGCTATATCCCTTTCCAGGAATTTATTCCAGTTGAAGAACACAATGAAAAGGATTGCAGGATTATTTTATGCAATGGGAAAGAGACAAAATACCTGTGCGTGCACATTCTTTCGCTCACAAGGCAAATGTAACTTATTTCTAAGGCTTCTCGCCTGACTAGAGGGTAATAAAAGCGGAAAGTTAGCTCGCGGTTCGATACATTCGATCTCGTGCAATGAGTCACCGCGAAATTGAGCAACAAACTTGCGAAACTCCGATCTTACCTTTTGCTCTATTACTTTTGTCCGGGATTCAACAAATCGTTCAGGACTGTTAGTTTATTTCCTCTGATCGGGTTTCGCTTTGAACAGCCGCCGCTATATTGAATGGGTAATAAAAAGTTTGAAATACAAGTTGGCTGTGTCGAGACTGCGTTCAAACCAATTAGTTCGTTTGACAAAATTGGGTTACTCACACAAGTAGTCTTTTCGTAAATTAGTTTTTCTCTTGCGTTTGCATACTGCATTGGCGTTCAATTTATAAGGTATATAAATAGGTAAGGTACATAAACTAGGTAAATTCTATTGGTCGAAGTAAAATAAAGTAGGGCCAGAAATGTAAGTTATAAAATGCCCCGTACTCAAACTTCAAACTTGTTAAGTTGCCTCAAACTTTGTTCAGACGACTTTAATAGAATTCCTGTATACACTTTAGCGATCTAGTTCTTAGGTTCTCGGTAAAAAGTCTTTTGTAATGCCTCTTTCATACTATATTTTTTATTCTGGTCTCTTTTATGTATGCTTTCGGATACAATAATAATAACACCTTATACAATCATAGCCCCACACTAGGATTCCCTGTGTCGTGGGTGCCATGGACACACACA
>DWNR01000146.1:0-24710 GCA_018250455.1 Polygonus leo | reverse complement strand
GTTAAAATCGGTAAAGCCGTTTCGGAGGAGTACGAAGACAAACATTGTGACACGAGAATTTTATATATAAGATTATAAAACTGAACAGTTTGTTTGGTTGAACGCGCTCATCTTAGAAACTATTGGTCTGAATTGAAAAAAATATTTTAGTGTTGGATAGTCCATTAATCGAGGAAGGCTATAGACTATATAACATTATCACATGACCAGTGGGTAAATAGTTATTCGATTTTCCTAACTTTACGCGTATGAAGTCGCGGGCGTTTGCTAGTCACTAATATTAACTCTTAAAATCGAGATCTAACGACTGTCTTTGGTGTTTCTAGATGTTTTCGATAACTGGTTTCGTTTTTAAATAAACCACCATATTGTGAATTAGTCTTACTTTATATAATTACATCTAAATATACTTTTATATCATCAGGTACACTATTTAGTACGTAAATTAAAAGCGGCGTTCCCGTACCGCAAAGATGTGGATTACTCCAAGATCATTACAAAGAAGACACATACCGAAGTTGATCCAGCTTTGAATTCGGAGCCTGACGATATTGAATCTGACGATGATGAGGTAAAATATATATTCTACTTACTTCATAATTGCCTATATAAATCCCTTAGGTGGCAATTAAAGTCCTCATAAAAGTTAAGTTAGGTCTTTATAAAAGATCATTAAAGAAGGATTCCTACTCCTTAATTATTTATTAAAGAATGTTGTGAAAAATAATTGAGGTATTAAAGAGGAGAAAAATATAGACATAAAAGAAAAGCCAAAATTCCTTATATCTTTTCCTCTCTTTCTTTCTCTCCCCCTCACCCATCCATCTTTTTCACTCTCTCTTTCAAAAGCAGCAGTGATAAAATTATATTAATATTTTTCGTTTACGTATATTGAGTTACAATCTAGTGTTAAAATCGTAAAAATAATTTCTTTTCGTTAAGGTGGAGAAAGAAATGAAAAGAGCGCGTAAAGCAAGACGGAAAGCTAAGCAGAAGTCAAAGGTTCTGCCGAAAATCAACCTGGATGACTACGAAATGCCTGAAGACGACGGCCAAGCGGATTTGGTTGGTAATGACGATGACAGCGAAGGACATTTGAGTGATTCAGGTGTGTTTTAGTTTTTATTAATTAAGTATTCGCCAAGTGCGTGACGGTAAAGGACCGTATTAATAAAATGAACTCAAGATTGATCTCAATCCAGAAGCGTTTCGTATACCCTGAAATGTTTGTCTCTTCAGTTGTGTATTCTTAAAGAAACAATTGTACCTAAGTTGGAATTTTATATGAATACACAGATGAGTTGTTGCACTTAAAGACTGTTACATTGCCTCATGTAAGTTCTATTGCAACCCATATGGTCCAAATAAAGCAGAGTACTATTTCTGGAAACGAAAAATGCAGGATATAATCAATATGATAAAAGGAGATGATATGATAAAAGGAAAAGTATATATTTTTTTTGATCAGGTGGTAGAATCTGCAATTTGACTAGGGCGATGCCATCATATTTCCGCCGCCTACCAGTTGTTTATTAAACGTTTGCGACACGATAAGAAAGGAATGGCTATCGGTCATACTTTAACGAAAGGCGTCTGTCTTAGTTCTCAATCGTTAATGTAAGGATGTGGTTGTATCTTTGGTCAACCACAACCACTTCGATCCTATCAAGGCTGTTTTGGATGTTCCCAGATAGCATTGACCACTTACGATCGCTTACTTACCACTTACCAGGTTTCTGTATTTAAAAAAAAACGTTAAAAATGTTTGTTTACCAGACACAGAAATAGACTACCTATCACCAGAGATAAAGGCCTGCCGTCAACCGCTATGGGTGCTACCATTATACTCGATGTTGGGGTCCCGCGAGCAAGCGCGCGTGTTCGCCGCGCCGCCAGCGGGCGCGCGGCTGTGCGTCGTGAGCACGGACGTGGCGGAGACGTCGCTCACCATCCCGGCCGTGCGCTACGTCGTCGACAGCGGGAAGAAGAAGATGCGGTAATGTACCAAACATTATTTATTTAGTTACTTTATAATGATAAACTTCTCATACGGTCTCTTCCAAAGTAAGTAAGTAAGTATATGACCATGTTTTTGTTTTATTTCTCAATCTCTTTGTTGTTTTTTTAAATAACTTTAAAATTATTTATTTACAACTCCAAAAAAAATCTTAGAAGTTCGTAATAAGACAATTTTTTAAATCGAAAATAATGCTATGCTACCTTTGGCCCCTTAAAAATACTACGATTTTTTTTAAAGAATTTATTTTATTTACACATCCATGTTTGGTTCGGAGAAGTACGTATTGAATTTGAGATTTGGTTGCGATGGAAGGCCAAAAAAAATATACCAGGAACTTTATGCAGATTCTGTAGTGTCATTTAGTTTACGGTAGTTAAGGGAGCGGGATTCATTATTATTAATTAACAAATACAAAAAATGCAAGAAAAAGATGCGGTAAAATTTAATTTTAGCTTGTCATTTTATGTCCATAGACTGCTTGCAGTATATAGGTAAGTATATTACTATATTTTTGACCGACTTCAAAAAGTTGGTTCAAAAAGCTCCTATATTTATTTGTATTTTTTATGTATTTTAGTGTATTACTCGCATTTCGGAAGTAAGGGAAAGACAGTAGTTTTTTTTGCGATATTGGAACGTTTTTGCGCGTTAGAGTTCCGCCAACGTTATCGTAGCGACAACGTTGCGTAGATATGATGTGTGTTTGTGATAAATGCGTGTAATAATCGAAATGCACATTGTCCGCAGTATTTACGACCACGTGACGGGCGCGAGTACGTGGCGTGTGGTGTGGACGTCGCAGGCGAGCGCGGAGCAACGCGCGGGGCGAGCGGGGAGAGTTTCGAGCGGACACGCGTACCGCCTGTACAGAAGCGCGGTGTTCCAGCATGACTTCCTCCCACACAACCCTCCGGATCTCTGCCGAAAACCTATCGACGAACTAATCTTGCAGATGAAGTTCATGGGGCTTGACACGATGGGATGTTGCTTAGCGAAGTCTCTTATATTAATGAAATGCACGGGGATTGATAGGGGGGTTATCTTTTACGTAAGTGTACAATTTGCGATAGAAAAATATGCTAGTGGACATGAGTATCGCCTCTACTGTAAAAAGGTGTTACATTGCACCCCTCATCGAGGGAAGGAAGCTAACGGACTTGCCTACTACCCCTAAAATATTATAAATTACAAATACATGATTAAGTTATTCAACACGGCGAAGTCGCGAGTGGAATTATTAATTCTTCTGCAACTATTTTCAGGTAGTTAATTTCCCATATCCGACTGCACCAGACAGAATGCAATTACGGTTAGCTGAGAAACGTCTAGAAGTTCTTGGTATATTGGAGAAGCCTGAAGTCAAAAGTTACAAATGTAATGATGACGAAGAGGTAAGCATTGATGTATGGATATTTTGAAACAGAACTGGCGCAAAAAAGTGTTCTTAAAAGGTGTTCATAGAAGATAAAATTTCTTAACCTGAAGTAAAGTTACGAAATGTATGGATAAATAAAAAATGTAATAAGCATGTGTTATAATATAAACATATGGTCGATTTTTGGGAGTAGCAGTCCCAGTGCGTAGATTATCAAGTGTATAGTCTGATTTAGAATATATAGATACCTTTATAGATATAACGAATGGACATCTATTGAAAATGTTAATTCATCATGTATAATTGAGGAGCTGGCGAACAAAACGTCGTAATTACAAAATTTCACATACACGTTTTTTTGTGAAATTGTGTTCATTCATCTACTACCTCTTCATCTATTACAAAAGAAACAGAAAATAAAAAGTGTTTACAAATAGTTTAAAAACGGAGTTAAAGTTGACGATTTGTAAAAAAATCCAAATAAAAATACCATTTCACAAATATTTTTTTAAATATCTATCAAAACTGTACGATTTATATAATTTTTCAACATAATAATAACATACACACACGAAAAGATATTAAAACTTATCATTTTATGTAAATTATGTAATAGATGTATCATCAGTTTTAATAGGGAAATCTGGTCAATTTCATTCAAAACGTAATAAATGTCAATGAATTCAATCAAAACGGGTTAATTGCAATTTTGTATTGTCTATATCTAATTTAATTTTGGGTTTAGAAATTTCGAAAAATCCTATATTGAATAAAGATTTAATAGTCTAATTAATCTAAAAATCACAACCCCACTCATGGTCCAGATCGCAAGTATTTCAGTTTTTTGGCTCTACTGTAAAATTTAGTATCCTGCAGTTACGCCGTTTTGATTGCCAGCCTCAAATATTTTAAAAGTAAAGTTGAAAAATAAGTCTAAGCTAAACAGTATTTTTATTTTAATTAAAGTTTATTTCCTGTCACTTTGCGAACGCTCCGTGCTTGTTTTGGATGTTGCTTGTTATCTGTGTCATGATTTACTACATCAGCGAGAGCCTTAAGAGCCAGCAAGAACAGTGCAATTTCCGCACCTGTAATTCCATTCACTCATATGCCGCCACGATGTGGCCAGAACGAGCCTCTAAGAAATCGGGAGAACGACACGATTGGATGGTTCCTATCGCCATGCCGTGTCATTATGCTTTATGCGTGCAGGCGTTAACAATTTAGCAGACCCGTGACTCGCTGTGGCCGTTGTTCCGCCCGTTCACATACTGCTACTGAATGCCCAGTACGAACGTGAGACGACACGTAAGTATGTTACGTAACTATATAGTTACGGTTACTATCGCCTTGTTGTGTCATTCCACTATATGACATAGTAGTGTTACTATGTTCAGATCAAGCACTTAGATATAGTTTCTAGCATGCGGCCGCAAGCAATCCGACGCCAGATTAGCAAGCAACGCCCTACGAGCGGGCAACAGCGCAAATCATGCAACAGGTTTAGGCCGTCGCCTCGCTAACCCACACGCCGCTATTCTATGTCCGCGAGTCCCAGAGTACCCATCTGGGTACTCTGTACTCACCGTTACTGTGGTTTTACCATGAAACTTTACTAAATAAAAGTGTAGCATATCACCGTGTCGTAGCGAGCTTGCTACAAACCAGTGATAATTTATATTTATTATTAAAAACAAACATTACATGCTAACCTCATTCACCAATAAGCATGCAGCCGCAAACAATCCGCGGCCAGGTCAGCGAGCAACGCCCTGCGGGAGGGCAACAACGCAAGCCCTGCAACGCGTCTCGGTCTCCGCTCCGCCAGTTCGCACGCAGCCACTATGTGTCCGGAGCGAGCGTCTAACACAACGAGCGCGGGACGACCGCGTACGGCGCGCACGCATACGATGTGGCAGCCGTCGTCTGATAGCTCGAGGGCTATGCCGCCGTAGCCTCCGCGACCTGAGATGTGGATAAATTATGTCATTTAATTTTTTTATCATGTAAAGGTAGCAATCGAGCATGCATTCCACCTGGTGGTAAGTGATCACCACCGCCGGTGGACATCAGTAAGCACAATTAAATCATACCTAAGTTTGATCACAGATGCCACAGAACAGAGGACTAAAATGTTCGAAACAAAAGAAATGCTTCACGGAGGATTATGAGGATGACAGTGGTTCCTCTCCAGTTCCTCAAACTAAACGAGTTGTACTACCTGGCCGAATCTAAGTGTAAATAGGAAAAATCTATGAAGGATCTACCACTATCACTAAACTCCCAAAAATAAATATGTTTGAATATCAAACGTATTTTATTTAAAATTAATTTAATTATGTATTTTATTTTTCGAACGTGTAATAATTGTTGTTGGCCCTACTGGTCTTTACAGTTTCGCCGAGTTTTATGGCAAGTCATTTAGGGCTCAGCCAGGATAGAAGAACTGGACTAGAAGGGTAGGGATGGGAAAAAAAAGGAAGCAAAAGACCTCCTTATTTCGAACGGATTTCTTATCAGAATAATATTAATCAAAATAACATGTTGTTATTTTTATAATTAACGATAGTTTGTTTACCTTTAGGCACTGGCGCTAGTGTAGTCTGCAGAGTCCCTTCCGCGTCATACACGCGCACGGCAACATCAGCTATTACGATCAAGTCTTCTGACAGCGCCAGACCTCCCACTAAACCGAGGTCGCCATTACCAATCTGTAATTTATTTTTATCATTAATACATTTGTATTTCAAGCTCTTTAACTACGTCTAATGATGGAACGAATGACTATATTTTAACTTCATTCAGAAAGCTCTTACATTTTTAGAAATTTATAGAAATGAAAGGAAGTTCATAGTAGTACATGTTTCAAAATTCAAAAAAACTATGTTTCCATTGTCAAGACTAATCATTCGATATGCATTACATGTCGATCAAAACATAGTTTCGTATGTCTACATAATATTATATTAAATTCGATATGCACAGTGGTAGAAATCTTAATTAGATTTACCACTACTAGTACAATCAATGTAAAATTCTTATAAAATGAAATTATCGATTTTTTATGTATAAATATACTGTTGAAATAGACTAATGAATATTATGATTACACAAATACTTGAAACAAATTAAAACATTATAATGATAAGACTTTAGAATAAGCTACCTCCCGCTCGATGTTCCCGTGCTCGTCGAACACGAAGACCGCTCTTGCACCGTTGTCCGCCACCGCGAGCCGCCGCGACGCGCCGTCGGCCGCCACGCACACCGGCTCCACCAGCCGCGGCGAGCGCACCGTGCGCAGCGTCGCGCCCAGCGTGTTCACCTGCGTGCACGGTGTCACACGCGCCCAGTTAGTGTACCGATAGTAGGTAAGTGTGACGTCACAATCACAAAGAGACAATGCATGTAACGCGAGCCGGCTCCACCAGCCGCGGCGAGCGCACCGTGCGCAGCATCGCGCCCAGCGTGTTCACCTGCGTGCACGGTGTCACACGCGCCTGGTTAGTATACCGAAAGTAGGTAAATGTGACGTCACAATCATAAAGAGACAATGTATATAACGCGAGCCGCTGCGACACGTGATCGGCCGCCACGTACACCGGCTCTACCAGCCGCGGCGAGCGCACCGTGCGCAGCGTCGCGCCCAGCGTGTTCACCTGCGAGCACGGTGTCACACGCGGCGGTTAGTGTACCGATAGTAGCTAAGTGTGACGTCACAATCATAAAGATAATAACAAAAATAATGCGAGCCACCGCGACGCGCCGTCGGCCGCCTCGCACACCATGTTCACCTGCGTACACGGTGTCACACGCGCCCGGTGAGTATAGATCGTAACCAAGTTTGGAGTAGTAATCGTAAAGGAACAAAAATAACGCAGCATCTTCCCATGTTATTTTTATATTTTATCATAAAGCGCATATTTTCGTTTTACTCAAACGTCTTATTTTATTTCGTGCAATGTATTAAACCTATTAACTATTTTTTTTAGTGATCTCGATTAACAGTACATTTTTCCTAAGACATAGTGAATATTCTAGTGATGTTCTTTCTTCTACTAAATGTACAACAGTACTTATTAAAATTATATTGCTGGAGAAATATCTCTAAATATTGTACATAGCAATGTAGTAGCATGTGACCTCCGATACTATATTTAATTTTATATTAGTCGCAAGTATGTATCTAAAACATTACCTCTGTGAGAGTTCTAGTCCTCCAATTCACCGCTACTACACCATCTGCTGTTACTGCTATCCCTGTACAACTCCGACCTGCTAAACCTGAAAGTGTATGAATAATACATTTATTTAACAATCTTTCTTCGATATGTAAATTATATTTTTATTTTTTAAACAGTTAATGTTATTTACCTTCATTTACAATATGTGTTTTGAAAGCAAATGTTTCATCGTCCAACACTTTCACCCTCGAGTTACCGGCATCCAGTACATATATTTCTCGCCGTTTTGGACACCTGGAATACAAGGAAAAATTTATTCAATTTAAATTAATTTCAAATCTGTGTTATCCGAACCTATTTTAATTTATAGAATTTACACGTGTTGCCGTAGAAAAACATGCATACATGGCATAAGGGCTAACTTAGCTGCTCCTTGCTATTTCCTTTAACTCCCTGCGAAAATATCAACACACATGGTCACTTAGGAAATGCCACGGGTTGACTGAGTTGCTCCTTTCCCGTGTCCCTTGACCCCATGCGCAATGGACTCGCCATTTGCATCACATGCAGCGGGGAGTTTCTCAATCCCCGTGAGAATACTAATACAGCTTTAGATAATTTATAGAGCGCATCTAATCTACTAACTCCTACTAACCTAGTACCTGAATTAATTTAACTGCTCCTTGTGTTGCTCTATGGCCCCAATAGGCGCTTCACTCGCCATTTGTGCAAATTGATCTACGTGATCAATCTAGCAAGAGCCTCATCCCTATAGTTCAATACAACTTTCTCACCTTTGTTTTAGTAGTTACCTAGAGAAGCTTACTCACCTAGCAAGTGCCACGGGTTGACTAAGCTGCTCCTTGCCCGTACCCCTTGACCCCCACACGCGCAACGGACTCGCCACTTGCGCTACTCGGGCACGCAACGACGAATCTCTCACTCTCCGTGAGCACTCTTCGATGATTTATAGTGCGCATCTAATCTACAAAGTCCTACTTACGTAATACCTGAATTAATTTAGCTGCTCCTTGTTTTTTCTCTATGGCGTCTTTAAGCGCTGCACTAGTCACTTGTGCAAATTGATCTACGTGATCAATCTGGCATTGGCAAGTGCCTCATCAAGTTCTCTAGAACTTTCTCAGCTTATTTTTAGTAGTTAACTAGACTCACCTAGCAAGTGCCACGGGTTGACTTAGCTGCTCCTTGCCAGTTCCCCTTGACCCCCACACGCGCAACGGACTCGCCACTTGCGCCACCTGGGCGCGGAGTGGCGAGTCTCTCACTCCCCTCGAAAATACCAGCACCCGAACGCAGAGGGCGCCTGACGCCCACGGCCGCATTGTGATTCTAGGAAAGGGTATCAATGTTTTTTTCAAATTCATATTCATATTTAAAAGATTTTATTCATTATAAGTTATATAGATACACTTAATGAAAGTCATACAGTGATACATCAGTAATTAGAATAATAAATTCATTTATTCATTCATCGACTTTCTTAAGCATAAGTAGACCGCAAGAAAAAAGCCGGAGGAAAAAAACTCCCGGCACTCTTTAAAAAAAATATTAGTTACACGAGTTTTATCATCACAGCCCATTTTTCTCCCACGGCTGGACATGAATCACTTCTGGAAATAAATCCTCATTGCAGACTGAAGTGTACTATGAACTGCGAGTAGACATGCATTTGAGAATATTTTTTTAATATCTCATAGGTAGAGATATCCTCAGGATATTTACATTTATCGCAAGTGATAAGCAATAAATAACTAATAAGCACATAATCTCGAAAAGCGAAGGTGCCACGTCAATAACCATTATTGTATCGCTATTTATGGTTACAATTTTTTGTATTTTTATGTTACATTGTACAAACTTGTACTTGAGCCACAGAGTACTTTCTGATTAAGAATATATTACGGTACACTTGTATGTCTTATTTTATTTTTAAACTTCTTAAATTTTCTATTTTTTATTAAAAGATCAATGTCGTAAGTAAAAAAATATAATTAGAACCAGTTTATAAACTATCTATTACCTATAAAGTCCAGTATCCAGATCAGTGACAGTACAAGCTAGAGGAGCGTCGTCTAGAGTTGCTGCAGCCGACACCGGATCCCCGCCAGTACTACGCGCCTCCCCGTGGTAGTCCACCGTCTGGAGCACCACTACCACTTCCAACCCACACACGCATAGAGATTCTGGAAATAATTAATGTTGAATTAAAATATGATACCAAATAGTCTGAATCTGTCTGCCCATTTGTTCTGTTTACAGGAATATCATAGGATATAAAATTTGGAGATAGGTACAACGGTGAACTGAATCTGATATGGAGACAGTTTAATCTACGACAGAGAATCTTAGTCCGGAGACATGAGTGTAGAAAGTATTAGTTGTTTTTAAAGTATCTTACAGCAAGATAAATCCATTTGTATGCGACAAATGAATTTAGGATTCTAGAAAGAAATATAATTAAAAAGTCATACCAAGCTGTAAAGTGCACAACCCAGGGAACGTGGTACTCGTGCGCACTCTGCCCAGCTCCGCCAACGCCTCCACGAACCGTTGCTGGGCGTCATTGTGCGCGAAGTCCACCGCCAGGAACGCGTTCTCCCTGGGCTCGGCCAGCGCCGCCGCGTCACCCAGTCTCGCGCCCAGCGCTGCAGCCCGACTGCTGACTTCCCGGACTTCCACCTGCTGCTGGAGACCTGAGCATTCTGCTTCCACCTGGAGTTTACAAATAGGCTTTTGATATTTTCACCAAACTTTCTTCTTTTTATGATTTTTTTTAAGTATTCCTGTAATTAGGTACATTTAAAGCCGTCTTCCTTCCTATTTTCATGAGGATCGTGATCATTTTTTCATGATTCATTCGCTACTTGTAAAAACTAATTAAATAAGTAATGAAAAGTAGGAAGTCGTGTACCAACTATTTTTAATTGACGTATGAATAATACATATTTTTTTGCTACTAAGTTACATGATCGTGGAGGAAAAAGTTGGAAAAGTAAGAGTAGAGCCTACAGTAATTTACGCTACAAATGTGGAATCCTACACAATTCCACCATTAGTAACATCAAAAATGTGTAGATGGATCTATTGGTTCTATGGACAACATCAATGAAGGAAACTTTACAGTGATTGTGTATGTATATCCTTACCTTAGCTTTCTCAGCATCAATTAACTTCAACTGTTCTTCTAATAACTTTCGCTTATGAGTAGCAGCGGCCGCCGCTGCCGACTTCAGTTCGTTGTGTCGCTTATCTAGCGCAGCTCGGAGTTCGTTGAAATGTCTGTCTATCGCTTCATCGGCTGCGGTCGCGGCCGCCTCTAATCTCCGTAACTCACTAGCCACCGCTTCTCTTGCTGACCCGAGCTTGCTGAGGCACTCATTGGCTCTGTACAATAGTATTTCGGACATCCTCTTCAAAGCTATGGAGAAAGGTACAACGGTGTGGTCGCAGGGCGTATCGCTGTGAGGCCCATCAGCACAATGCCGACAGAAAACGCAATCGCAGGTCTCACAGAATAACAACTCTCGGCCGGGATGGGAACTACACTGGGGTATGACTTCTCTGCGCTGTCTTGCCATTAAGTCTAGTAGCTGGTTGACCAGGAACGAGGGCGGTAGAGCCGGCACCCCGCCGCGTGGGATGGTGATGAGTTCGCGACAGATAGGACATCTGAAGCTCCCCGCGTCTCTGGTTTGTGAGGCAGCTATCCGCGTGAGACAATGCAAGCAGACTGTGTGTGAACACGGCAAAAGCTTCGGTGTATGTTCTCCACCATCGTAAGTGCCTGAAAAAATGATTATTATTGGGTTTTACTAAGTTATTTATTATTTACAATATTTTTGTATACAAATTCTGTATACGGTATAGAGGCGCCATGATGATTTTCGAAGAAATTAACAAAACCTACGATCCGATAGATTCTTGAAAACTTTAATTTAAACATCAATGATATTAGATTCCCTATGCATGCCTTACTCGGTTGTTGAACTTGTAGATTAATCAAAATTAGATTTATATAAATGAAAATGTAAACTGTAATGTTATTTCCTGTTTGCTCGCACTTGTTGTACTGACATATGAATAAGTTCTAAATGGACTTAGCTATAATTTCAAATAAAATTCAACTTGTTAAAGATGTATTTAAAGAGTACAACTAATGCCATTTTTAAAGCATACGTATATTATATTCTAATGCTGACTTCAAAATAATTATCATTAGTTTTTATAAACCATTACTATTTATAAATTTTAAGCACTTTATGTCTATATAAAACTAAATGTAAAATGGCAGTTATGATCGAATTTCAAAGACAGGTTATTACGCAAAGTAAACATTTTTTTCCAACATATATGACATTTGATCACGTCGGGAATCGAACCCGTTTCGGTTGTGTCAGCGCCATAATGCCACTCATGAATACGTGGCAAAACTCGTGATATTTGACCATGGAGGTACCACTACCACCCTCATAATCCATCAGTTTTGGAAAAGCGTAGTTGCAGGCTATACTTACGACACAAGGCGAACATATTAGTCCTCAGCGGAAGCAACACATCTGTTGTAAATCTCCGTTACGATTTAATCGTACTTTTGTTGGAAACAAATGTTCATGGACGGCAATGACCACTTACTATGAAGTGGACTGCATGCTTGTTTTCTACTTTTATACGATAAAAAAGATATCGCACAGTGGTAAAAATAACTAAATAAATTATAAATTAAGTACTTACAGGTACAACACGGTGCTAAAGGTGCTCACAGACAAAAAAAAATCATTGTGTACTTATGTACGCACGTAAGAAGTTATACTTCTTTGTAACAAAACAAAAATTACTCATATCAATCAATAAACACGATTAGTAAAATCGTTATGTGAAATTAACTAGATAACTTTATTCGATATAAGATGTCGTTGCGCGCGGATTGTAGACACAAATTCTCAACATTTATCCCAAGCGCGCCAAAGAAGTATAACTTCGATAAATAAAACAATGCAGTGTACTAACATAGACAGGTGCCACATGTGAGGAAGCTCTCGTTAAAGTCCTCATAGTTGATGGAGACGGTCTCGACGAGCGTGGAACTCATGCTCGCCATACCGACGCCCAGCCGTGAACTGTGACACCATAATAATGCAAAATAAACATCGAGCATTAAACATCCAACGGAAATATGAATACCTAGTGATATTACAAATAGAATACCTACACGATAGTAAAAGGAAATATATTACTGCCAGTGCAGCAAAATTTAATATACTTATGGAATCAAATTGAACTTTGTATGTGAATGTAATGTTTGATATACAGACATACCTAAATGCTAATTTATTTAATGTGATCTGAGGCACTCAATAATGGAAATAGTTTTCCAAGATATGGCATGATGATAGCTTAGATTAATGTAATGCTAATTGGCAGTTAATTCAAATGAATGCCAATCAATCAACATCACGAAAATATTTCTTGCATTGTATTATTAATTATCCATATTATCTGCAGTTCCTTCCTTTTTATGGCTCATTCTTTCTATAACTGGGGAAGGTCAGGCATTGGTACATTATAGCAAATTTTTAGAGAAACATTGATAACGATAACTGAAATGATTTGGAGGTTTCCTAACAGTTCATAACCAAGCACGTAATTTATGAATTACTAAGGATTTTATGGATATTATTTTAATGATAACAGCCAAGAATAACAACTTTATGTGCCCTAAGAAACAAAATAGTGCAAAAGTAGTAGTAGAAATTTTATTCATAATCGTAACATTATTATGTTTATGAATAAAATGTCCATGAAGATTTAATTTAGGTTTCCTATGCAAGCATTGCACGCTGTGATATAGCGATATATGAAAAATTATGGAGCATAATGGAATATGAACTTTGAACTTTTGATGTACTTAATTTATATAAATAAATAAATATTAATTTCAAAACAATACAAATATATTATAATATTATAAATCAAGATTTTTTCTTTTGCTTCTATCAGCCTTTTTGTGTTATTTTTTTTAAATTATGCTGAATGAACATTATAATAAATTATGAACATGACAATATTGTAATGTAATCATATTATTTATTCAATAGATAGACAAGGCTGTTCAAACCAGTTATTAATGTTTATTCATTATGTTCATTAACAAAATAAACAAACAGACAATAAAACAAGCAACATGCTTATTTAACTATGTGTAAACAGGTACACAAAACATAAATGCAATGATCTACATATATGACAGCAATTAAACTTAGCAAACATAGATAACACTTTATACAATTTGCATTATATGTATTTGCCAGTTTTAGAATATATACAATTAATTACTATAGATATTAGGCATTTTATTTAAAATTGACTGCCATAATATATAAAACTGCTGTAGATTCAGTTACCTATTAAAAATGTATACATGTAAACAAGTTTGTTTATTCATAATTTATATCTAGCATAACAAATTAAAATGTTTACTAAGTTTAGTATATATTACGAAGCATATGCAAATAAACCATTTAAAAATACATGATTTAAAATTACAATTAGGTGGAATAAAGTTTTGAAGGAATAACAGAAAAGTGGAGAGAGCATATAGACGATTAGAAGTGGTATAAGCATATATAGCAGTTAACTTGAAAAGGCGGACGTACATTACGGTCGTAAAATATTTATAACCACATTTCAGAAATATATGGAACTTAAGCTACAGATTGTAGGTAATATAAACTTATGAAGCATTGATAAATAAACATTTTTTAATTTATATGACCCTAAGTTTCTTGATCTTTACATTTTTATATTTACTTTATATTTTAAGGGAAGAAAGTATTGTACAAGGTATCTTTACATGAATCAAACATGTTATAATTTAATGTTACTTCAATTCATTATTTACTGAAGAAATATTTTGCTTAGTTCCTTGCACGCCAACCCAACATCCTGATATTTTATGGTGGTCTTTGTTAACTACTTATAAGTAGTTATGTGTACAGATATATTTGAGTCAGATGTTAATTAAACTATCTTCAGATAATTACAAAGATTTAACACACAGTTTGTGATTTTATACTGTACAGTTATATTAATATTATATAGTTGTAAATCTAAAATTTCTGTTAGCAATATAGAAAACAGACATGCAAATACTATCAATTAAATGCAAGCTGTTTTCAGCCAGTTGAGATAATGCTGTGAGCTCACTCATCTGAGTCACCAATGGCAGTAGATTGGTCTTGATTTATTCCATTACTTTCAATTGAATGATGCCCAAAATTATTTTATTGTACATCCAATGTGTTGTCTTGTGATAAAAGCTGTGTTAATTTAAATGACATTGTCATTTAATGTGAATATTACATGAAATTATTGCTTTGTATGTAGTTATAATTTTTAGCTATCTTTTATTAAAAATGTAATCAAAATTATGGATTTAGGATAAATAATTTAGTGTAACAAAAGTAATGTAAGTAGGAAAAAATACCTTTTAAGAAAAGTCTATTTTTTTCCAATAAGAAGAAAGTATGTATAGTTTTTATACAATCTATACCTTATTAAGAAAATTATCTTTATAATAATTGTTTAACACACACAACTCCTGTTGATTCATTATTTAAGGCAATAAATAATATTAATACCTGTAGTACATTCCTTTTTTAAGGCATGTTTTACCTTCCACTCTTATGATAAAGCTAAGCATGAAACTGTTTATATTAACAGTCGTAGCAGTATGCTTAATAAATTAAATAAATAATTGTAAGCAAGAATTTGAATGAGTTCTACAAGCTTCAGACAAAAAAATGCTTAACTTCGTGAGTAAAGGAAGGTAGTGTAGTGTAAATGTTCTTAAAATAAGTCGCTTGTTGTAAAACAAATCGATCTCTGCGAGAAATGCGTGAACAGAATGTGTACGATATAAATATACGTAAGGATACTCACAGAAAGGAGCAACAATACATGGACGAAAGTTCCGAGAATAACTCCAGGTACACTTATTTACTTATTCATATTAAGCACGCCTATTCTCGCTTAAACTTACTAGTTTACAATTTTATATATTCTAGTTATAGTAGTCATCTTCGAACAAACTTAACACGTTAGCAAGCGTATACGCTACTCCTACTTCGTGTGTCTAATCACATAGGCACGATTATATTATGGACGTGTAGTTAAAATAAAATAGACTGGCCAATTTACAAAACAATACAAAGCGAAATGCTCTTTCGTAATCGATCGATATTATAGGAAAACTATGATCGTGACAAAGAAATATTATTTTAACTAGTCATATCTATATTAAAATTAAAGCAACATTTGATAATTTCATCACTGATCTCCGTAAATAACTTAAAGCTTCATTTTTACTTTTGATGTGTACGATTATTATAGTTTTGTTTCCAAATATTTATCACAATCACAACTATTTTTATGTCAACCATTAACCTCACCTAAACGTCAACTGTCAGTCTGTCATACTGTGGTCATGTATGAATGTTTTTAAAAGTTCATGCATATAAACAGTGATTATTTCTCGTACGAGGCCGTAAAGGTTGTTTCTGTTTGAATTGCAACACTGCACTTTTTATATTTGAATTATTACAATAGTTTAAATAATGTTCTGTCTGCTTATTGCTATGGGTGTTTCTTCAAACGTATTGAAATATGTCTTCCGACGAAATATTTTAAAGAAGTAAGTTTTTTTTGGATGTATTGGATATCTTTTTATTTATATTTTACATTATTTTATATGTTACCAAGTTTAAAAAACATAAATATTATGTTTTTTATCCATTAATGCTTCGAAAAGGTCATCAAACGTCATTTTACTCCCATTCCAATTGTGTATCTTGACGCAACATTTACCTCCAAAATATTTAATATTAACTTAAAAATATCTTATCATGTGCATATTTAAAGTGTAATAAATTATCCTTCGTTTACATGAATATTTTTTTTAAAACACTTGCCAATAATCAACTAAAACTTAAGTTAAATTATTGTCACAAAAAAGACGTCATCCATAGCAACAACGTCAAAAAAATATTTTACTGAATAACTTCAAAGCGAACGCAACTTTAGTTCGCTCCCGGGTGCGCGGGAGGGAGCTCTTCAGTCGACGGCAGCATCTTGTTGAATAAACACGTGTGACTCTGAGAATGGTAAGCAATTTTTGATGGTTATTTATATTTTGTCATCAAATATGTCATTTGTATTTCACTCTAAATTCCTTAAATTAACACACGTTACATTTTCATTTGTTTCTACTATAATAACCATTAGCAGTCAATTTAATTTAGTTTTATCATTGGTGAGGTGTTATGCTTACAGACAAGTTCGTGCAGGTTTTTTTCTCAACTCGTCATTCTATGCTACATCATTGTGGGCAACTTGTCGTTGCGAAGAATGACACTAAGTTTCACATAATGATTACAACTTTGGCTGTAATGACGAACTGTTGTGAAAAATGATTTTAGGTACAATACTTTGTTCTTGACGTTCTATTAAATAAATATATTAACATATTTATATTTTTACACACAGAAAAATGCCGCAAACTAAAGAGCAGAGATTAGCAAAACAGCGCCTGTGTAAAAGAAGGCGATATTACCAAATTAAAAATAATCCAGAACTACTTGCCATCGAAAAAGAAAAAAGAAGAAATCAATACCTTAAAAGGAAAGAAGAGAAAAAGATTGTCCAGATAAAAGATAAAACTCCTCGATCGCAAAGAGAACAAAGAAGAAGATGGAAAGAAAATTCTAGAACGTACAGAGAGAGGAAAAACCTAAATCTTAATAAAGAAGTTACATTAGAAGCAGTCCAAGTTGAAGCTGTGGATGCAATTTTTCCTAACGAACCTGTGAGTGTTCTCCAACAAGAAGACCCTTTGGAACATGATCGTGAGTATCCAGCGGTGAAACGTGCAATTAGACATATTAGATACAGAGAATTAAAAAAAAGAAAAATATTGGTTTCCATAATAGATGATTTGAAAAGAAAAAATGAATCACAACGTAAAATAATTAATAATCTACAGAAAAAACTTAAGGACAAGCAAAAATTACCGATTGAAGATAAGAAGAACACAACCACAAAAACAAATAATAAACCAAGTATAGGGCGTAATTTATTATCTAAGTCCACATGTCGCACACACCATATATCGGACATTAAAAAATCTATTATTTCATTTTTTTGTGATGACGCTAATAGTACCGTTGCTGCAGGAAAGAAAGAATTCATTACAAGAAATAAGAAAAGACAGCAAAAACGATACTTAACTGCTCCATTGATTGATTTATACCAAAACTTTAAAAATAAGACTAAGCATAATATTCATTATTCATTTTTTTGCAAAAACCGGCCTTTCTGGGTACTGCATCCTAAGCCATCTAATAGAAATACATGCATGTGTGCTACTCATGTGAATATGGAGTTTTTGGTAAGCGCCATGAGTAAGGCATCTATTATAAAAGAAAAGAAACCAAAAGACATACTCTCCACATTGTGTTGCGATCCGTACAACACAGAGTGCTTACAAAGAGTTTGCCAAAATTGTGCAGGACGGGACCTCGTATATAAAAAAATAGATAAAGAGACTAATTTAACGATTTTTCAATGGGAGAAGGTGAAAAAAGAAGTAGTTCTAAAAGATGGTACGAAGAAGGTGCAAATTTTAACAGAAAAGCAGAAAAAAGACATGAAACATTCTGAAGTAATTATGAAATTCGAAGCGGAACTGCCAAAGTACCTCGATCATATCTACAAAATTGTAAATCAATATAAAGTAATCAAGTTCCTGAAAAATAATCTGAACATCCATGAAGCTATAGTACATGTTGACTTTTCCGAAAATTATAATTTAAAATATGCGGAAGAGGTTCAATCATTCCACTTCGGAGGAAGTCGGCAACAAGTGTCGCTTCACACAGTTATAATTTATACTCACAGTTTTATAACTGGACAAGTAAGCCCTATACCTATGTGTTCCTTAAGTTCCTGCCTTCGTCATGACGCTGCTGCTATTTGGGCTCACCTAATGCCTGTTCTTGATAAAGTTTTAGAACTAAATCCGTTCGTAGACACAATTCATTTTTTATCCGACTCTCCGTCGTCACAATATAGGAATAAATATATGTTCTATATTATCAGCCAGTTGTCATCTCAACACTCCAACATAACCAGAGTAACCTGGAATTACTCCGAAGCTGGGCATGGAAAGGGTGCCCCTGATGGCATTGGAGCTACCGTTAAAAGAGTAGCAGATCAAATGGTTCGTTTTGGTTCAGACGTTGCAAACTTTGAACAATTTTACGAAATCATGGAATCAAGATTAGAAAATATTATAATTAAAAGAATTTCAGAGGAAGAAATTATCCAGAGGGAGAGATTGATTCCTGAGCAGTTAAAGCCATTCAGAGGCACCCTTTCTGTGCACCAAGTTCTATGGGACTTTTTTAAACTAAAAATGACTATGAGAGCAATGAGCTGCTTTCTATGTGATGTTGGTGAAATTTGCATCCATGGTAAGCATCTAGGACATATCCCGAACATAAATTATGCCGGTAATCAAAACACCGATACTGACGTTGGTTCTTATGTAGTCCCATTGGCAAATACTAAACGCAAATTAATAAATCAAAATAAAATTAAGATTATTTCTGATATACTTATTGATGTCACTAATAAGCCTGCACATCAGTAATATGTGATACATATATTGATTCTGAGATTGTTTTGTATTCTTTTATTTTATTATCGGTGTAAGGATTGTTCATTTTCTTTTTGCAAAATATTGTGATTCTTGACATTTTAACAAGTATTTTCATCTAAGGGTCAAATACTTGTAAGATACTATTGTGATGTTGATTTATTCGATTAGTGGGGCTAAATAGCGCCGCCATATTCTAAATTAGACCATTGATCATCCCATTCAATATGTAAACGAGTTATATACAGAGATATTCTCTGTGCATTTAAAAAAATGATCTAATTTGAAAGTTAAAAAAATAAATCAACGAGCGGCACGACTGCTATAAGGGCCTTAGCAAGGCAATGGTTGAATTTTGTTTGTTTTCCATAACATTACTATTTAATATTTTGAATATTCCATATAGTTGTCGTACATTATTGTATTAGTAAATAATCAGTAAGTTTAAATGAATAACTGTGATTTTAAATGATTACCAAAGAATTAATTATCAAAGTGTTAATTTTACACTTGATCAAAGGAAATGGGTGGATACTAAATATAAAATTATCGATAAAAAATCGAAAAAAAAATAGGTTTTTTTTTTTTTCTCTTTTATGTAAACGGTTTATTATTTTCCAAGTAGTCTTATTTAAAAGCAAGAAAGACCAGCTAGCAATTAAAAAATAAAAAAACCTACGATTTTGCACAGAAATTTTACTAAAACAAATAATTAATTATCGTTAAAAAAATTTATAATTTTTGACCTGTAACTTCAAACCTAGTATATTAAGGTAACTTTTTCAGCATGTTTTATTAAATTACATGATTTACTCTACTAGTTCTCAAAAATAACATGTGTTCTATCTCTTTTTGTTTTTAAATTGTAACGAAAAAATGACCTTATTATTTTTTTTAACAAATTTCCTGCCCGAAATCGTAGGGATTTTAATTTTTTATTGCTAGCTAGTCTTTCTAGCTTTCAAATAAGACTACTTGGAAAAAATATATTGTTTACTTAAAGAGAAAAATAAATAAAATACGAAAGATGGAAATTTTTGAAATAGTTTGTATAATTTTTTTTTCCGATGTTTTGTCGATATTTTTATCTAGTATCTGCACATTTCATTTGATCAAGTGCAAAATTAACACATTGTAAACTAAGAAAACTACCTATATGTATAAGTTTAAAGTACTAAAAAGTTACTCCAGTTGTTTTTTTTTTATTTTGTTTGTTTTATGCTAAAGTTTGATAAATAAATAATTGTTGAATGATTGAGTAAGTATTTGTTATGAAATACCCAAACTGAAACCCTTTATATCATTTATTGCAACACTTCTTCATTATGGTCCATGCAGATATCATTCTCCGCTTACGGTGTCATTTACCTCAACGTGAATAATTCTAAATTTTAAAATATTGCGTTAAATATTACAAATAAACAAGTGCCTTTCGTTTAGAAAACGGCTTTTGTATGCATAGATTGCAACTAGATGATTAAAAATGCATTAGATTCAGGTTTAACGAAAAAATTAAAATTTTGCTAAAAATAATATTTATCGAAGAATAACCCTTAAATATAATAAAGATAGGCCAGAAAAAATTGAATCCACGGTTGTGAAATGAAAACTGTTTAAAAAAACAACTGTCAAAATAACGTCATAAACACTAAAGTCAATATACTAAATATAATACTAAATATAATATAAAATCGTAAAAAATATTATAGATTTTATACTATAAAATCGTTATTTGTGAGTGATTTGTGAACTTTTTGTTATTCTAATTAATCAATATGTCTGGTGCTGCGAATGCAGCTCCTATAACCGCAACAGATAGCTTATCCCAAGCCTTAAAGGCAAATATCATACCCAATCAAGAATATCTTTTGCAGGTAACATTCATGTACTTTATTATAGTTCTATGATAATATTTGTATGATATAAAGCAAATTTCAGCGTTTTTTATTAATTTTTAGTCTTTTCCTTAGTCCAGACTTATTTGAAAATGACTCTAGACTTGAAAATGAAAAGTAACCTTTACTACTATTAACTCAAAAATATGTGATGTTCTATGAATTATACTTATTTTGCACAGGGATCAGTTTTAGATTCCGCAGTTGAAGTATTGCTACATCGACTTCGTGGACTTTGTGACAATGTTGATGCTGGCCCAGAGACATTTGATGATCAGGAAGTTTGTTTCAGTTTGCGTGACCCCAATCAACAGGTAACAGAGCCATAATATACAGCTCATAAGAAATTTAGAACCCAAATTTTATTTCAATTATTACAGGTATTTTAGGACAGTTTTGGTTAATTTATATCACTGGCACTAAGGAATAGACGGACTGGCCTATGAGCAACTGTTGCAACTGCTAAAATTTAAACACCATATTTATATTAAAAGTGAGGGAGACTGCTTTCGGTACACAGCTTGAAAATATTAAGTTAAAATATTGTTATGAGTGGTATCATCAAATAGTTTAAAAATGAAGTAATCATTGTAGACAACAATTTTTTTTATATCTAAACCTAGCGATAAGGCAGACGGGCTACCTGATGGTAAATAGTCACCGTCGCCTATGGATATTTGCAGCACCAGAGGGACCGCCAATACAGCGCCGGCTTTGAAGGAGAGCTCTTTTCACGCCTTTAACAAGTTACAATTGAACACGTGAGTGGATGAAGCGGATGAAGTAAAACTTGTCAATTTTGAGAAAATCAGCCACAAAGCATTGTTACCTATTGATTGCATATTTAAGCCCTTGAATACTTGCTATATCTTAAATTAAACTTAAAACACATTGTTTTAAAGTCCTATATCATTCATTGAGTGTAAGAAATTGAAATTCTTAAAAATGCAAGATAACTCCTTCATCAATTCATGTCTTCAATTATTCAATTATTCTGTAAACTATTATATTATTATACATATATTATTATTGTATATTATCCCACTAATATTATAAATGGGAAAGTTTGGAAGTATGGATGTTTGTTACTCTTTCACATAAAAAGTACTGAATGGATTTTAATGAAACTTTACAATAATATAACTTATACATCAAAATAAAACATAGGTATTTTTTTTATGACACAACAACATTTGCAGGGTTAGCTAGTAAGATAATAATATTCTGGAATTTTATTTATGGAAAATTTATTTACATATTGCAAAATGTTATATTATAGGTGCTTATTATCTACAATGTATAAAGAAGAATTAAAATTTAAAAAGGAAATGTTAAATTAATTCCAGGCTGCACCATTAATGTTGCGAGTTCGTAAGGCCCTTGATGCAAGGGAGATGCCATACCAGCTCCGCTACATTGGTCAACCAGATCTAGGAGACAAAAGCAGACCAACTGTGGTCAGATCTAGCCTTGACATTGCATGCAATGGCATGTTATTGGATTTCCTTAATGAACTTGGATGTCGAATTGAATTTGAATACAGTATAAAAGGTAAAAATATATTTTATTGATCTTAGGTTTTCCTTTTTTTTTATTGTCAGTATTAGCTAACAATGTTAATTAAGAATTGTTTTACATTTGGTAAACAGTGGATGAATAAACTGTCCTATTATTATTATATTTATATTAACACATACATATTACAACAGATCAACACTATTCACAGAAACTTTTTGGGTGTGCACCCAATCCACTTTTTCGTAATATGTTTGGTTTACAAAAGTTATATATATGTTATGTTTTTAGGCTTTAAAACACATTTGTATTTTTTATAATGTGGGTCAACTTGTATCAAGCTAGATACAGTGGACCCAAGGTAATCCGAGAAAAATCCGGAACGTTAATATCATCTGTGTTGTAAAACTTACAAAAAATAATAACTAAACTGTTTAAACATAATTATTACTATATGTAAATATGTAAATATTAGAAAATAGTTATGTTCAAACAAATATATGTACCTATGTACCAAAAAATTAAGTTTTTCACAGGATAATATGTACAATCAATAAAAATATAAAGGATATACCAATAATTTTCTTTTACACTGAAAGCACAATAGTGGTGGCACGTACATATTACAAACCTGTTCTATCATGCATTATATTATTGAAAATTGTAGGATTAGAGCGGGTGCTGCAATAGACAAAGTCCAGAATACCACAGGTCCACTTTAATCATTGACCAAGCAAGCGAAGCGAGCGGGGTCCACTAATCAACTTGGGGCAAAAATACATTTTTTGTATGTATGTATCATTGTCACGCGATACCTTTCGAACCGTTGGTCTGATTTTGATGAAACTTAAAAGACATATAGGATCTGTCAATAGAATTTTTAAGTTCGTGGGGCAACAAAATCGGTTAAGTAGTTTTTGAAAAAAAAATCAATTAAAAATTAAAATATCCAATTTCTTCGGAACCGTGTGTCTAATTTTGGTAAAAATTAAAAATATAAGTACAAATTATCAATAACATTGTTGAATGTGTTGGGAAAATAAATTGAGTTAGTCGTTTTTAAATTATTCTCATTTTTGTAAAAATAAAATCCACCATAACTTTAAAGATTTTATTCTACCACTTTGTCGGCTTGATTAATGTGTATAGTACCTATACCATGCCAAATTACAACTTTTTAGTCCGCATAGTTTTTGAGCTACCTTGTGGACGGACAGACAACGGATACAGCGATACTATAAGGGTTCCTTGGGAACCCAAAAACGGGCTTAGATTTAAAAATTTATTGTGTTCGCGAGGTCTAAGTTCGCGGCGAACAACTAGTTTATTTTAATATTTGATTTCGGCAATTGTAGTCTTACTTTCTACCTATCCTTTCTTACCTATTTCTGTACATACAGCTTATACCAATTAAATTTACCTTGAATTAATTTTGAGATGGATTACAGTCACCAAACTATTCAAAATAGTCACTGTACACCATTTTGTGAATGAAATAAGCCCATCATTCACGTGTTTCGCACATTTGAATGTAAATAGATTAAAGGGAGCCCTTAACGTTTCAGGTGTTGGAAAGATGACCCTTTAAACGTCGACTTCCTTAATTTAAACCTTGACGTGGGTCAACATATTCAATCCACGTTCGTGTCCAGTAGCAATGTTTCTTTAAAGAAACATATGCTATACTGTATATACATAAATATATAAAAATAAATAAAACTAAACAAAACAAAAAAATATTTACATATGCATTTATATACAAATGCATTTCTTTAAAGAAACATATGCTATATTGTAAAAATGAGAAAGGGTCTGGTGGTTCGGACATGTTGAAGAATGACGGATGAAAGGTTACCAAAACAGATATATATACAATGCGAATGTAGACGGATGTAGATACCGAGGGAGACCCAGACTGACATTTCACGATTAAATTGATCTTGTGCTGTCTGAAGGAGATGTCCAGAGTCTCCGAAATCGGCGTGTTTGT
>DWNR01000145.1:0-24712 GCA_018250455.1 Polygonus leo | reverse complement strand
CGTGGTATGGCGCACTTTCTAATCTACGTACGAAAGTGCCCACGCATTCGCATACACTGCGTTTGTGCAATGAAAGTGGCTGAGGAAAACGCGCTGAATAATGCACAGTAATGATATCAAATCTTTTTGTCTTGTGAGGGTTTCTTGCGACTTTGCTAAGTTAAAGAGAAAATATTCGATCAAATATAGCGTTGGTTCAGTAATTTCTGTAGAACTCTTGAACATCACAATAAAATAAAAAGTAAAGAAGTAATAAGTAATGTATACGAAAAAGGTGAATTGTTAATATAGAAAAATATGTTATGATTATATTAATTATAGAATAAGCACACTATGCGTATTTCTATCCTAAAATTATCATCAAACAGTAAGAAGGATTTTCGTATGCAATTCTTTTAATGAATCTATCATTTTCCTAATTCATTGTTCAATCTGGAAACAGATCTGAATCAATCATTTGAATTCTCGGAATTTGAATATGAAGCCGTCTAAATTACAAACTGATAGCCCATTGTGTTGAAAGGGTTTTAGATAAAGAATTAGCGTTGGCTAAAAATACATTACAATGCGAAATTTATTCAAGAAAAAACAAGACATAATCCCAACGAATAATTTTATTGCAGTCTGAATGGAAACAATAAAATTGAAACGTTTACAATTACAGTCTGCAATAAACCAAACGTAATTAATATGATTCAAAATTGCATGGTCGCTGATCTTATCACGATCAGAATTCCATGAAATCTTGACCCCGCGTAAGTCGGACTGCACTCCATAATTGCTTTCGAAATTCGAGTTCTACCCTTCAAGTTATAATTATGGCGTCGGTGCCATAAAAACAGCTGATAACTGACGACTGTTACGGATAGTGGGTCCTTGGTTTTTCTATGAGAAACCTCGGTCCCGCCAACCGTAAAATCTCAGATTCATTCCTGTTTGGAAGTTCAGTGAAAGTTCGACTTTTGCTTTCAACGGACACATTGTAAGTAAAGCTCTTGGGGATAACTTTCGATACGACATCGTATAAAAAGCTTTTCATTACTGTATAAGATACTCTATTTTATTTTTTGCAGAGGTAGGATAAGCAATACTTTTGTAATCACCTTTAATTCGCAATCCTTAAATAGTTAGCATTCTATAATCACTTAAATAGTAGCTACTAAGTGCCTTGTCATCCGATAGGTTTGACAAATGACAAAAACATTTTAACGTCGATTGTTTCGAAGTATCGTTTTAAAAATAAACAATCTAGCTTCACCGTTATCACTGGACCGAAATAGTCCAATTAAACAAAACAGTAGGGCATCGAATCAATTTGTCGATTTATCTCATTCCCACGACGGTTGCTTTGTTCAAATAGCGTTTAGCGATATCTATAATTTTTCAATAAGGCAAATATATACGTTTTGGGGTAGATAATTGACGATATCAGCACTATATCACCCTAGTTAACCGTTTTCCCATGAACGGTCAATGTACACGTGTGTTCAGGATCGGTCTATGGTTCCGGTTCATAGAGTTTACCGGTCTTGTTAATGATAATTCGTTAATTGGATGCTCATACTGTTAGGCAATCGATATGGGAAATGCACACATTTGTGCGCTTATGATTAACGGATATTATAAGCAAGTAACGTACAAAATATCAACAAAATTTAGTTCGTATCATAATATGATCATATTATGATGGCACTTTCACTATATAACTAAAAACAATTTCTTATACGCTTTCCTACATTTTGCCATGACTGCTGGCTCATAAAAACCTTGTTATGCAGAATGAAGTTTGGGATTGATCCGATGTGAAATTTGATATTTTACTCCGTTGAAACAGCTCAAATTATTTTGATTCAGCTTGAAGCTAAATTTCGACTTTCAAATGTACCTTTAACCTCTTTTCATCAGACTTATCCAAACGACTATCCGTAATTACGGAGTTTCCGAAACTTCGGCCGAAACAAATTCCATATTCAGAATAGAAACCCAGTTACTAAGCTCGAAACAATATAATAATACCACCCGCTACAGCCCTTGGTTCCGACGGTTGACTCCGTGTCCGAAACGAGGGGGATTTTTTCTCGCACTTCCCATTTTGCACCGGATCTATAAATATTTACAAGCCGTGTGAATTTGACCTATCTGAACTAGTTGATAGCTATCGGGCTTACAATGCCGCGCACTATGTTAGGTTTTGCTAAACGAAAGTGATTTCTCTTTCATATTTATGGTAAACAGTAGGTTTCATAGTACCTACTAAGTTAGCATGACATAATATCTCAATTACACAGTATTATTAAGCAGCTTATCTTTCTTATGTAATTAAAGCAGCTAACGAGCATGCAGTCCACCTGACGTGATTACTATCGTCCGTACATTTATAAATCATTCCGTATAGGTCAGGGATCCTAGTTACGACTGGCTATTGGTTAGAGCGATTAAAACCACAGACTAAACTAACCTAAATCCTATACTGTTCGAAACAAAATATTGCAGTGCAGTAAAAAAAAAATAAAGAAAAAAAACAGCCGTTTGAAATAAAATATGTTTTTAAATATGGAACAAATCTAGAAGGTAACAAACAAAACGAAATAAACCCATTGTAAAAACATTTACTCGAATTTCACACCAACTTTATTTTCGACAAATACATCAATCAAATTCCATTATTTTCAATTTACAACGCGCTTCGTTATTGTTTTAAATGGAACGCGTCAATTTCAATTTAGGTCCGCGTCGGATTTTTTTTCTGACAGCTGTCTGAAGAGAATAAATGCATCGTTGTTCGAAAATGAAAATAATCGTTGTCTTTACTTTATATCACACATATGCGCATATGTACACTCACACAAAAACGACTTGGAAAAATATTTTTTAACTTGTGTAATACAAGTTTGAATTAACTTCTTTTTTTCAATAATTCTGTCAGTTCAAAGGCTAGAAACCTCAGTTCATGTACATTCGTTCCTTATTTTGACAGTTCCCATCATTTTTTTTCTATACTGCCAAATCTATAATAAATGTGTAGCCAGAGATATCGCGTCCGTACATAAAAAATCAACCGAGCCTATTACTTTTTTTTTGAAGATTGTTACAAATCGCAATGATTCGTGTACTACGGGCAATAAGTTGCGAAGTAGTTAAGTTTTTTATTGTACAAAAGTAACGGTCAGTTCAACCGACGTGGCCTCTCTGCCCGTTAAATCGCGAACCAAAGACACAATTGGCATGACGGTGCAAACTTTCTAAAATCAACGGATAAAACCTTCAAACTGCGGTGTGGTTCAAAGTTGTGTTTACTTTCGTTGACAAATATGCACCCACGTGTCCACGACAAGTCGGAAGTCGCACTAACGACTTATCGTGGGAAAGGCAATTGTCGCAAGGACCCCTAACTGCCTCTGAATGTGATAATGGTTTGTAAACTTTACTTTTTGTACGTCTAATGACAGATCCAGAATTCCCATGACGGATATGTGTCCTTATTTACAGATATTATTTACTGAGGCCGACCGCGTCTAGATGTAATTTCATCGGGCATAGGTAATAAATGAATCGAGTGTATTACAGCTCAGCCGCATATCTAGGTCTACGCAAATAGATAGTTGCCTGGAATTGATACTTAACGCGCGTGGGACACAAATCAGTATTCATTTCAATTCTTGCATAAAATATAAGCGTCTCCTGGCTGTGTGTAAAGTGGAAAGTAACAATCGATGTAAACCAGACAGGTCTACAAGAAAGTCTAGATAAGATCTATTTTTAACAATTTCGAAAAATCTTAATTAGTAATATTAATAAAAGCATAGCAGTATTGGACCAGTAAAAATGTTTTAGCCAAACCAAAGGACCTTGCTAATGGATTTTCTGTATATTCACTGTCAGTTGAGTACAATAAGAAATGTTTGAAATCTAAACATTACAAACGTTAGATTTTTACATTACTTATCATTCCCGTCTTATTTCATTGTATGGAGAATCTCATTTCATTGTCAAAATGCACTCGAATGACACCGAGACGTTGTACACATATAATTAATCTCGACTCATTAATAAAACATGTATCTTTGAAACATCTCGTGTTTCCATCATTATGTAAATTTGTCTTTGAATGTTGTCACCAAGGGAAGGGCGTGAAAATACTTGATATATTGCTTCA
Source organism: Polygonus leo (assembly GCA_018250455.1). Lineage (NCBI taxonomy): Eukaryota > Metazoa > Arthropoda > Insecta > Lepidoptera > Hesperiidae > Polygonus > Polygonus leo. The sequence continues at coordinate 20,556 of DWNR01000145.1, read as the reverse complement.
TTATTCGGTCAATACAAATGTCCTGGGTGTTTATAAATCAAGCGGCACCAGGACATTAGTTATTCTGATATTCCACTTCAATTGAGATGTGGACAACGGCCACTCAAGACGCGGTTGGATTAGCCTCTCGATTCGGAAATTTAATGCATTTCTTTGTACAATTTAATGTATTTCTTTCATTGTGAGTTCTGTATTATTCCGATTCATAAAGGTTTTGGAAGAGATCAAATCGTATATATTTATAAGAGTAAGAACGGTCCTCAACGTTAGTGAAAATTCTTTGTGCCTTGGTTGTGTACTTAGATTCAACTTCTCTCAAATTTCTCCCTTAAATAAATGTACTCATCTGTGTTGCGTAAAGTAGAATTTCTATTTTGAGTCAGGTGACAGGTGTTCATGGGAAGTGGTCACCATTAGGCAAGCATACATGTTTCCCAAACTTACATACTTTAAAAAGCATAATCCATTGAATCCTTGATTTTTCGACCTAAACAAATGTTAAGCTGTAAGTTCCAAACTAGTAAAACTAATTCCAAGTGAAATATGCAAACAGATGCTCAATATATCGACAAGCCCTTGAGACTAAAGTGTTTGTACAAGCCTAGCAACGTACGTGATATGAATAAGCATTGGGTTAATGTGTAGGAGGTTGGAATAAGGTATAAGGTACGCTCAGGACTTTCGAATCAACATGACACGACTTTAAAGGTATAACACTTATAGTCTACTAGCTGACCTGGCAGATGTAGGTCTTCCAGTAACTTACAATTTGTAATAAAAAAAATTGAAGACATTAATCGAAAAACCTATACGCCATATTTTAAGTACGACAAAGTTACGTATCTGTGCGAAATTTCATTATAATCAATCCGGTAGTTTCGGAAATTAGCCCGCACAAACATCGTCACACAAGATTTTTATATATATAGAACGTTACAGAATCGGTTTATACTAAAGTCAAACAAAATATTGTTAGTAATTATGTAGTACGTACGAGTAAGTATACAAAAAAATCTTACGTTTAAACGTTGGATTGGAATAAAATTCCTTAAAAAAACCATTGTGAACTCATTGATGGTCACTTTTCGAGCTACATTAACCCTCTATTGTCGACACCGGCTAAGAACACGTGTGAACTTTAAACTCTTGGTCACCGTCCTATCAATCCAACACTTCATTCTTCGCGCCAATTCAACTGTCACAAATGTCCATCCCGGGTCCTTCGCCCCAATGATGGATAGATATAAATGAATAGTTATGGTAATACCAGATTGATATGTTAATACAATCATTGAGACGAGTGTACCTACAACTGAATAAATAGTAATGATGGTTTAGTTTCACACATCGAACGTGTTAATAATGTGTTGTTTTCCATTTCTTTTGTTAAATTTATGTCACCTTGGTTGAGTATATAAACACTTATTTAGTTTAAATATTGTATAAAGAATTTCTGAACAATGTGTAATTAATGTGGCATCGGAAAATTTTTATTAACAGTTTGAAATTGTTGATTCCAAATTTCAAATATGTCACTTGATACTTTAGACATGTATATTTATTATTTGAATAAAATTAAGTTTCATTCATGATAATATTTGTTTACATGATAGCCAGATTTTATTGAAATTGACTTTACGTATAGACAGCCGGCTAAGGGCGACATTTACCGCTAAGTAAGTGGTCAAACATTTGCTCCTTATTCTCAAATTCATAAAAAATGTACCCGTTCTGTCATGAAGACGTTTTTCACATGACTCGTATAAACAACCCAGTTTCTAACATACGCAAATGTGTACTAATTAACTGCCTACTGAACAAATATTTTATACCATACCTACGTACTACGTATGTTGTATAAACATAAGCCGTACCTACATCGGTATTCTTTTGTACAAGAACGTTCAATCTTCATGAACGCTTCTAATATTTCTAAACTAACAAATCCTTTGACCCATCCGTCTGTGACACAGCTTTTGATTGATAACGAATGCCATACGCATAGGTGAGACGTGACTCGAAACGTCTTTGGAAATTGAATCTCTTTAGAAATCTGAAAATAAAACACAAAGAACAACCCCTTCGTAGTATTCAACCGCTACAATAAAAATAGAGTATTATGGAGAAAAATTAATATTTCATTCCTTTCCATTCGTATACAGAGATTAGAGATATGGACTTCTGATCTGAATTTTAGATCGGTTGTATTTGAATGGGGTGGCATAATGGAGCTAATTGTGTGTGAACGAACGCTTATGAGCGGAGAAATATGAATATTGATTATGGTAATCCGTAGCATGGAATTGGAAACCGAATGAGGTCAAGTACGATGTGGAATCAGGGACGAGGTGTACGTACAGACGTCCATTGTTTATCTATGCATATTAGGTCAGCCTTGGGAAACAATGTATTCCCATTATTTTGTCTATGGTTTGTTGAAATAGACTGTTTAATCTGTATGATAGCCGCTACAGATTTTTCAAGTTAGAGATTCGTTTTGTCATTGATTGACCAATATACTGATTAGGTCAATCAAACCCTGATCATCAAAATATGATTTGATTTATTAAATAACAAGAAACATGGGCTCTTCACTTTAATTTTTTTGATTTTTACACAGAAATACAACCCTAGAGATAGGTCCATACATTTCTATCTCTGCGTGGGAATCCCGCAACATTCAATTCATTTGCTTTAGCAACATAACTTCATATATTTAACATCATGGTTACACCTAACACGCTTCAAATCATTAAGACTTACGTTTAAGTACATCGATAAGTACATCTAAAACATTTCCTTCTAAGCCATAAGAGGAGCTAAGTACATTCCTAACTTGTTTCACCAGTAACAAAAAACGCGACCAAGACGCCCAAGTATGTAACCCAACATATACTCATAAACCATGGTGCCGTTAGCTGGGGCCCTATAGGGTTAGTATCCTAACGGTAACTTCGTGTTGACAGCAGGATGTTGTGAATGTTCCAGGAAGCAACGTGATGGAATACGCATTTGATGTTGTTGAAAAATAATGCAGCATGCAATTGTAGGAGTTAATCTAATGAGGTAGCAACGCCTCGTAAGCCTCCGTGAAGCTTCTTGTTTGTGTTTTCGAAAGGCGCGGTAGCCGGATACACTTACATAATATGCAATCATGTTAGTTTTCAGGAGTAGCGATGTATCTGTTGAGGATTATTTTAAGAAAAACGTGGTACTTATCCAAAGATCATTACAATTATCCATTCCGGTAGTAGTGATAGTTTTATCTCTAATTAAAGTAATTAAATAAAAAGTAATACTTCATATTTGATTCTAAGGTATTGATATGTTGAATTCAGTTTAATTCAGGCAGAATCAATTGAATATCCTAGTTTTCATTAAATAAATTGAAAATCCGACTTGTATTTACTGAGATAATTTACGAAACAACATTTTAATCTTTCGTAAGCATGATAAGTATTTCAAAATCGAGCAAAATTATGTAATACTATTTCATTTCACCTCGGTCACTACGCCCATGCATCAACTGTTGGCAATCGTCCAAACTACCAACCTTGGCAGTCCGACTACACTGCAACTACACTTTCTACATTTTATTGGTCGACACAATAAAATAAATTAAAAAGAAAACAAAAAAAAAATCGCCCAATGTTAGATTCGCGAGTCACGGGCCTGTCTTTGCGGCGCCGGCGCATCGGGGTCGTCGAACCGACGCCACTCGGTTTATTGAACGTACAGTCAACATCGAAAGTGGTGACCGTCAACAAACAAAGGAAATATGAACATAACTAGGTATAACAATAACAAACAGGAGAACTCGTGTGTACGACGTTAAGGTTAAACAAACAATTCCAAAATTGCCCAAAAATCACCATTGTAAATATTTTTGCACAATTTACAGCTTTAAAAGCATAGCAAAGTAGCGAACAGCATTACTGTGCTAAATTTCTTAAAGTTGTCGATATAGAACATAAAGTCGATAGAGAGTTGCAAAAAATCGCTTTTGACAAAACACGCCAAAATAAAAACAAACCACACATATGTATAATATATAAATTCAGTACATGAATGCAGTTTTTCTCTTAATTGCATCCAAAAATAAAAATGCTCAACTTTCCTGCCAATTAATTATGCATAATGTTGCCACATATTAGCCACTCATACAATTATTGGCATTTGCATTGCAATTTGTAATTATACATTTATTTTTGTTGTTATTGTATCCTAAGTTAACTTAACCAGATATTAATTTGAGCTCATAGTTTACACTTAGTACCACAGACCATAATGTATTTGCTGGTCTTTTTATTCAGAAGAACCAAATTTCTTTTGAGTCAACCTCAGTCAGGACTGATTGTAATTAGGATAAATTCCTGATATTGTACTTGGAGATGATTACTGATGTCCATAGGCGGCAGTGACCTCTCCATCAGATGGACTGCATACTCATTTGCTACCTTTATTCGATAAAAAAAGACTGCAGGCTCGTTTGCTACCTCGTTACTACAAAAAATACAAAAACCCTTTTCATTCCATCGATACAGACACGAATAAAGCAACCCAGCCACTGTCAGCCAGTTATTACATACACTGTATTTAAGACCTATCGAGTGATTATAGTGAAAATAGACAAGTGGAAAAGTCGGACTGGTTGTACGGGTACAAAAATGTTAATGTACGCTTGTTTGTATGTTAATCATGCTTCACTGTATGTTTAAATCATTATTTTATGTCATAAAAATATATTTTATATAATAGTGCAATAAGTTGTGGTTAAAATATACATAATCATATTGGTCCCTTACAACTTCCCCAAAATTAAAGATGACCTTACTTTTAATGGAATCGAAGTAGCAAACGATGTAGTCCTATTAATGTAGTCCTACATTTGTAACATACAAACCTAGTTTAGAAACCTTCAAACTTTATTAGTATACGTTAGTGTTAGGTGTTCATTGGTTAATATTCAATAGAAATATAGGAGTGAGGACATTTAGTACAATTCAAATATAGTCCCTTAAATAATTGAAATGCCTTCCATGCCTTATTACTACAGAATACAAGGTGTTTCTGGGTTTGGGTGTTAAGGTATAGTAGGACTATAAGTGGAGAAAGCGTTAATGATTGTACGTAAGTTAATAAAACAGCCTTTCATTGAACATCTTGATTAAACTTCACATTCAATTTCTACTTTATGGTACAATAGCGGCCATTAGCTATTGTTGGTATAGTTGTTTAATCCAACAACGGATCTTGAACTTTAAGATTAAGGGCTTAAAGTTCAAAATAGTTAGTTGAAGGCGTGTTTGTGTACAAATCCGTGTGTCAAAACATAAGTGCGTGGCTTAGGCTCAACACAGACGGTAGACTTTAAGTGCCGCACCTTAGACTGAAAATACAAACTACAGAATTATATGCGGGAACACACGACATTTGTTTTGTGCGCCGCGGAACTGATCGCACAAAAAGTGTTATATCTGCGTATAGTTAATTAAAATGAACACACAATATTTATATTCCATAGAGTTACAATAACAAATGATTGGTAATCCACACTTCTTTCACTCATATTAGCCTCACACTCCCTGTGTCGTAAATGCCATGGACACACAAGACAAATGCACAAATAATCAGACCCAGAAATTCATATTTTATTTTTTTATGTGAGCGGGAATAAACTTGGATATAATGACACTGTGCCACACAGGTCATCAGGGTACATACAGTAACCGCGCATTTTTTTTTCGAATTGTGTAGTTGCTATTGGCCCTACTGGCCTTTACAGCTTTACTGTGTGTTTTATCGCAAGCCAACTAAGGGCTCAGCCGGGACAGAAGACATGGGCGTGAAGGGAAGGGGTGAACGCATACTTCATTCGCTGCCATATTGGTCCATTCCCGTCTTCAGTGAGACATGAGCTGGCAATTGCCAACCCTTTCCAACTAAGGGAAGTAACCGCGCAACAAGCAAAATCTTATATTTTGGACTTGGTCGCACAAAAAGCGTACCATCTGCAGAGGACCTTAAGCGGACGGTAGCTCAATTAACGGTACTATGACAGCGTTTTCGCGAAACCGTACTCTAAATTCAAATTCGTGCGCGTACGCATTTCAACAACCAACTGTACTCAAGTTACGTGTACGTTGAACTGTTTTTTTTTATTCTGTGGTTCAAAGCCTTGTAATTAATCTTTAATGTTGTTTGGATGTAAGCGTTGTAAAATAATAACCAAAGCATAAGTGGATATTGTTTTGCGTGAAGTATAAAAATATTTTTAAGGTAATAAGCAGTAGCTTGTTTCGATTCTGGAGGCACCAAACAGGCACTGGGGCACTTCATGAGCGTAGATAATTCTATATAAAAAGGCATGTTACAGAAATTTAAATACAAAATTATTCCTTTAAAAGATTAAAATAGTATACCTTGCCTCTTCACCCTTTACCATCCCTTTTAATCCTGAACACTACTACATTTCTTTTACGAGATAACAATTATTGTAAAATCACAATACACTTTAATTTTAATCGACTCACTGCTCACCTTCAAAACAATTAATCCACATAATATTTCACATAAATGTTATCAAATAGTGCACGTACAGTACCAGATAGTTAACAATTTATAGCCAGTTATATCCTCAAAACGTAGGCGTCGAGGTAAACGAACTTAATATTTAATGACCTTACTGTTTACTTACTTATGTTCATTCGTTCGTTCGTAAATTGCATATTGCATTAATGCCTGCCGGGTTGATAATATTGATTACGCTATCTGCGTTATCAACGTACACCTATACAAACACACGTGCGCACATTTATTTATATTTAGCATATTAAACATATAACTCAAAATGCGTGGCAATAACCGCAACACCCAAATTCTACGTCACAACGAAGAGTTTACAAACAAACAGGGCATCTCGCTCCTTTTGAGAGCAAACGAGCGAGTAGGAGAACTAAGCGCTATATGGAAGCAGAGGACGTCGTTCGATTTGAGGTTATTCAACTTGGATGATTCGGATGAAAATTGTAAGCAATTTTCTTAGACAATTTGGCACCGTTGATGTTGTTTCAGAACAATGGCTCATTGTGAAGATTGCAGATGGTTTGCGTAATGAGACCAACTGCGTCTGAAAACACTAATTGGACTTTTTGTGCACTTTTTTAAGTTCGCATTGTTTTAAAAATAATATATTTTTTATCTTTTTGATGTATGAAATATAACAAGCTACTTTTATGGTAATCCAAAGATAATCCTTATTTCTTATTAATTTTATTATAATTGTATTAAAATTGTGTTCTGTCACATTAGAGATATTTTATAACGGAGCGTAAAATTGCGTTTGGTTGTAGAAAGGTCAATAGATTTTGCGGTTCTCAAACTTCATCGACGTATCAATTTTCAGTAGCCGCAGAATTATATTCAATTTGCCCGCGGGCAATTCTTGTCGCACAACAGAACTTCACAATTCAAGTTCGATTGAAAACTAGTTTCATAATTAACTTCCAGCCTGATTTATTATCGCTAGAAACTACAGCCATTAATATCTTGATGAGCAAATAAATAATAAACAGTATTTTTTTGTATCAAAGATTTATGTAATCCCTGAGAATACAGTCAAGTAATGGATGGTAATTACTTTCTTAATCGATTTACACTGCATGGATAAAGATTTGCAGTAGTGTTTGTTTCGTTTTTTCAATCATCCATCGTAAATTGATTTCATCCAGACAAAAAGTGTTAATGGTGATGACAATCATTGTATAACTAATTCTCGCAAACTAGTCTGTACAAGCTGTTGGAAAGTCCTAGAATAATTATCGGATGTAAAAAGATCATTAAAGATGGGGGATGATAGATGCGTCTGGATAAAAAAGCTTGCCACGTCTCCTTCATCTCGTTTAATCTTTACTGCCGACACTGCGCTTAACTATCGTTTTTTGCTATCATAAACCACTCTTGTACAACTCTAAAAACGTCAATGTAAATTATTCTTGCCCTGTTCAACGCAATAATAATACAAAACACTACAATTTGTTACTCGTTTTCCGATAAACATTTAAAATAATATATATCTATTAGCATGATTTTATACTCTAACCTGTAATTAGTATATAAAAAAATACAGTTGAGTGTACATGTATAAAGAAAGAAAAAGTTGGACACGTATATATACTTTTTTATCTTTAAAAGACATTACATAGTCACACCGTGTTCTAACAAATGCCCAGGTGTTCTATCCTAAATGTATTCTGCATACGATTTACAAACAGAACTGTTCGAATTTCAAATTACGGTGCTATCAATCAATTAAAAAATAAAATTTCGGTCCCCAAAATGGAAGTCAACGTAACGGTCCATTCCATATTTGAAAATCTAAATCTAAAAGAATGTAACAAACATCGCCGTGTTGACTCGGACCGGTTGAATTAGAAATCTACCACACAATCTTGATTCCACTCACTCACTCACTCAACCAGTCTCGGGTCTACGTAGACGACAATTATTTTAATAAGCGGTCATTTTGTCCTAGTCGGATAATTGTACCGGCGTACCCGGAATATTTCACGTAGAAGAAATCTTTTGAAAAAAGTAATTGCTTGCGGCCCCATTTATGTTGATAAGCTCAATTACATTTTTAAAAAACTACTCATTTGAGAGTATTTTTTCGTATATCATTAAGTGATTTTGATAGTTCATAAACGATGTTATATTAACGATTTATTTTTCTTTTCTTTTCAGGTAAGCTTCCACGATCATCCTATGTTTTTCGTCTCCTCTTACCCTACTTCAGTAAGTTCAACATATATACTAATATTATAACGCTGAAGAGTTTGTTTGTTTGTTTGCTTGAACGTGCTAATCTCAGGAAAAGGAAGAAAGGAAAATCTCAAAAATTCTTTCAGTGTTAGATAGCCCATTTATCGAGGAAGACTATAGGCTAAATGTCATCACACTAAGACAGCACTAATTCTATCCACTCTCTCTTATATGACGCAAATGAAGTTGCGCGGGTCAGCTAGTTTTGTATACAAGAAATATTTTTATTGATATTTCCTTCAAGATAATGTAGATAGCTAGAAAGCTGCAGAATAAGATAGTAATCACGTGTCCAATTTGTAATGGCACGACGCTGATCTAATCTCACGTAGCTTGGAGATGATTTGATCGATTCAAATAAAATTGACGTGGAGCGAAATTTATTCCACATCTGTAATCTATTCTGATGTTCGTGTAGTGTACATGGTATCATGTAATGATTTTATGGTCGACATCTTTCAGACCATTTCAATTGCTTAGTAATACAATAATTAGACAATTCTATATAGGAGATAGGCAAGAGTATTTGATGGTACTTTCAGCAGCAGCAGAGCCAAATGCCAAAATTTTTCTTTAACTTTATTTTCCTATAAAATAGGTTGTGTAATCCTTCTGATTTGCGTCCTCCCACCAGAATACTCTACCCCCCTCCAAGTTGTGAGGAGTGCTCAGTAAAGAGATAAAAACATTTATATGATTAAACATTTATTGTTATAAAAAAATTTATAACACAGGCGAATTAAAAATCACTACCTTTTTTGAACTCGTTTGAAAAAGTGTAACAATTTCTTGTACCGACGTTCATCAAGACAAGACCACAAATCGTAGTGCACATAAGCTACAGTGGCCACTCACTACGTTGTGCTACTTTTTTAAAGTACTGTAAATAATGTGTCCGCTCCACTTTAAGTGTAGCTCAATTTAACATTGACCTGTTTATGCGTACTGAGTGATATGAGATTTGTTTATTTGTTGTAAACAAATTTTGTTTATATCGTGTAAACAAATCTCGTAGTAAAGTAAATAGAAAAGATTTTTTTACGCACCATTTTTTCGACATAACTCGAATAGAATCGATCTTTTCATAAATCAAGTTAGTCCTATTAATTGATGGCTTAATGTTCATTCAGGTAGGAATTGTGAGTACCTATACTGTATTTTTATCGTATAAAAATAGCAAACGAGCATGCAGCAATGCATAATTGAATCGTATCCGAGGTTAACAAATCCAGTGCTAGGCCTGATGATCACCACCGCCTCTCATCCAATCTTTCCATTTAACGTTACTCTTCAAGTCATTAATAAATCAGTATAAGTTTACTATGAGATGTTGCCTCACGTTTATTTTCGTAGTGTGAAAGCGTCGTGAGAGCCCTATTAAGCAGTTTTTGGGTCAAGTGCGAACCCTCGATACAAGTATTATGTATGTGTCTATGTGTAAATACTTGTGCTCATGACCAAATGCGACATACTCGAATTGTAAGTGGCGAATTCCACGTGAAGTGGGTTATCGTATCGACTTATTGATTGTGAATGATTTTACTCGGGATACTTATTGATATCGTCAAACTTTGGATATAGAGTGTTTTGTAGATTTAAGGACACGAATTTGCTGTCATACGTCTTAACTTATAACTTCTACGTACGTGTGTCTTCCGCTGAGTTTCTCCTAATCATTGATGTTGAACTTTATGGGAACATAGCCCTATCACACACTTCTATCCTATCCCACATTTTCCTAGTTGGCTATATTGATATAAATGAGACCAAGTGAACATTATCAAACATATCACAACCGCATAAATTTGTCACCCGATTGGCTTAAAATGATATATTGATACTTTATCCTTTATCCTGGGATAAGAGTTAAAAGATAAACCTCTGACCTTCTTGAGTTAGCGATAAACAGTTCAAAGGGTATCAAAACTGTGCCACTATTACTCCAGATTAGTTTTTGTCCCACTAACCGCCTTAGGGAGATAATGTCTACGCCCGCAATCACGGTAATCTGAGTAAGGATGGGGAAACTGACCTATGTAATAACATGACTGATGGTAATTTGGGTTTTTTCTTGACAAAATTTGGACAAAACTTTTTTTTTCGTCTAATTTGAATACTTTTACCATGAAACTCATTACTGATGTTAAAATAATTATATGATAAAACTGTACATTATGTCTGGATATAAGAGGTGTGTGTGTCTGTGTTTTAATAGCATTTAAGTGGCAAAAGGTATGCTAATGGTAAGTAGTCATTGCCTACGACATGTACTTACCACCTATAATGAATCTTTAGATTGGTTTGAAATACTCGAGGTTAAAGCGACGCATTGCCACCCGTGAGAACTGAGATGATTGCACTTTATATGTGTAGTTATATCATATAATATACAACTACAAAACAAATTGTTGAAGTCATTAATGTTTTGCAATTAAAGTCATCAATCATTGCCGTTGTCAACAAACATTTAACATATGGGCTCAAATATTTTGATTGATTTCGCAAATAACCAACTTATGTCTCATTAGTGAATTATTGTTTTGCCGACAATAAACTAATTTAGCATTTATGTTTACATTAATTCGGTTTCTAAAATTAATATAGAATTAATGTTTACTTTAATACATATAATTTTCTTATTGTAAAGTTACAAATATAATCAATTGTATGGTGTCGGTACTTCACACGAAATTTTTTTATTTAACGTGACTACAAACAAAAAAATGCTGAAGTATGATAGCGCAGTGGTTAAAATTCTACCTTTAGGCGGGGTCGGGGATGCTAGATCAAGTTCAAACTTGAGAATAATAAAAAGGGCGCGTTTTAAAGCGCGTTTAATTAGATTAGAACACGTTTATGAAAATCGTTAGAAAAAATATGTTACATAAAGCTTTTGATACTTCCAATTTTAATTAAATATTCATGTACCATGAAAACTATAAACAAATTAGTCTTTGGAATATTTAACGTCTTATACGCTAGTCTACAAAACCTTGTATAAAGCCATTTCTTTGAACTTGAAAGAATAGGAGTCTTATTAGAAGGGGGTTACACCGACGCATCTTCTGAGAAACCTTACAACTACCAAAGGCAGTGGTTCTTAACCTTTTAATAATGAGGGATCGTTTGACTTAATTTGGCCTTACAATGGACCACAAAATATTTGACAGTAAAATGAAATGCATAAATAAAAGATGATTAAATTATTTTATATCAAGAATATATTTGTAGAAAATTATAAATTAAAATTTTTATTTTAGTTTATTTCTACAAAGCAATTTCATTATTTATTTTTAGTGCATGATATTTTTGATGAACCACTTCGGGTGCACGGGACCAATAGTGGTCATTGGTTGAGAACCACAGATCTAAAGGGTCAGGTTCACGCTCCAGCATCAGCTAGAGTGAGACGACAAGACTAACGCACACCTCTCATTTACTATTCGAGGCGATCGTAAACTGATTTTGGGGCCACAAAAAATTGTTTTGGTTTTTTCAAGACGGGAACGCGCTCCGGTATAAAAACTCACTTTTCTTATTGGAGATTTTGTACTACATAAATAAACTACTACGGGATGTTTGTAGTTTTTTTTGTTTCAGTGAAATTTGAATCTGTTGATGCAACGGTCATTTATACGGTGCTCCGGTGGTTTTGGAGCCGGTGCGTTCCGGTGCGATAAAACCATAGAGCTTATGTGTCGTATCCAAAAAAAAGTAGAATTCGAATATGATTTTGTCTGTAACGCCTTTACGCCTTAAATGCTTATTCTATCGTCATGAATTTTTGTAAACACGTTGTAAAGGTTTAGGAAACTTACCTTAGGATACCTTACCTTATCCTAAATAATGAAAATGAATTAAAATATATAAATTCGAAATAAATAAAAAAAATATGTAATGCTATGCGAAGCTGCGGGCAAAAGCTAGTAGAAGTATAAAGCCGTATACATAATATGAGATACATGTATACTTGGTTCCACCCCGTGTGGTAATGCTAGGTTTTGAGTCACCAGAGAGCTGACCATCACTCTTTCATTTGACAATCACTTTAATGGAACTTCGCTTTATTTTATCTCTGTCAATATATTGTGTGTAAATATATTTTATATACTATACTACAGTAATAGCAACAATATTTGTTTTATTGCGTTGTATTCTTGTTATCTGCGGTAACTAGGTCACAGTTAATCTGTTAAATACATGTGTACCTTAAAAGCTGTATATTTACAGTCTCACAATAAATATTTCTCATTTGTAGGCGTAGAAAAAAACCATAGAACGAATATCTAAACTAAAAATAAGTCTGAAAACCTAACCTAGAACAAGCACATCACTCGATTGTGTTAAACGAGTTTCAAATAAACACTACAATACCGCATTTATTAGTACCAATTTGCGCCATAAAAGCCCATCCTACAACTCTATCCCGCAAAACATTACATCCAAGGGATTAAAAATTATCTTTTAATTGGTCAGAACTGTTGCATCTATCTGGGGAAGCTGCTTGGTCACTAGATGCAATCTCGTCGAGATGCGGTCAATGACCGGTAGAGGGAGACGGCGATACACGCGAGCGACGGGTAGGATGCGCGTACGCACCGAAAAGGAATGAAAATGATTGTTTGTTATCCTTTGTGTGTTAGGCCGCGTGGGTGCGCTCGTCTAACGTTTCGCGTTTTATTATCGTTACGTTTACAGGGTCAGGGGGACGCTAAGGGAATATTAAGTTTAACCAAAACTTAAGGAATGATAGCTTGATAGCCTTATGTTAAGAATTTAAGATTCGGCTCTTGTGACTGGATCAGATATTGTATTCAAAGCACGCACCACTGATTTTTGGACTATTTCAATGCCAAGACATCATTAATACTTAATACCACTGTTGACATGACTTGACTTAGTCTAACAATACCTGCTAAGTATAGTTTGACATACGTTACGTACTCTTACATATAAATCACTTGTACGTTAAAAATATTTTTGTAAATATCCAACGTTTTGTGCTATTTTCTAATAGACAAGAATAGAATAAAAAACTCAAAAATCATAGCTTCCTGATAGTATCAAATCTCTAGCGTTCTTCGTATCTCGCTATTTACACCACTTGCCTTAACCACATTACAATTTAGCCATATCTACCATAGCTTTAACACTAATGCTATACATATAAGACTATATTAGGAACTAGTCAATAAATATCTTAACGCATGAGATCACACCTCACTCAGTTTTAACAATACCCTTTATACAGTCGAAGGTTTTACGGCCTCGAAAAGGATGTATTATGTAAGGATTAGGACAATTTTGTCCTTTATTCCGTTTCCCGACGTGTAGACACGTCCTCTCTCAATAACAAAGGCAAAACGTCAATAGGTAAAATAGGTCACAGGCTTAGAAATTAATCCCTTTATACAAAATCTAATTCTTAAAAAAAAACTAAATAAGTTTATGGTACTTTGAACTTTCCGGCTTCCGCTGATATTCAATTATCATCACCTATTTTTATTTTTCTCTTAAGAAAATTACATAGCAGCTCAAAACGCTTTATGTAATAAAATTCAATTATCCAACTTCATTGTTAACATCGTCATAATAAAACCTGTTATCTGCAACCAACACTATTAATTAAAAAAAAAAACATCCATCACCTGTCAGAGCGAAACGTCACTTTTCCCGCCAAACGCATTCGCGAGTTTGATTCCCATGCTTGACGTCGTTGCTCCAGCTTCGATCACTTCTAATAATTATGCACCAACGGTACCTACCTGCTGTGCAGTCCACGAGCTCGCAACGGACAATATGCATTCACCCATTCATATTCAAATAACAAAAAAACTGACAATCGCATAAAATGCACTGTTTATTGCTCAAAATACACAAATAAGACCAGTCTGGCCATTGAGGGTCAAACTGGCAGCATTGTCGCCCTAAGTTGTTTCTTTCTCAAAGGGACAAAGGTGGTGACATCTAAGCGAATAGCGCCCTCCTAGCTAAGGTTATGTAAATGAGATTTAATTGAGTCTATAATAGGCAGAATGATGGATCTCCGTTCTGCACCCTTAGGGCTCAGGCGCGATAATTACTCTGACTCAGCTTTTAGCCGAGTACAAGCTTACCACCAATTATCCAATGAAGTTAATCTCAATTTGTAATTGACGATTCTTTTTGCTTCTAACGGGATTCTTAGACTAGTGCGTGTTTGAGCCGTGAAACTGTTTCACCAAGTCTAGTGTACCTACTACGGATACAGATACGCATTTTTTTAAATGTCAAATAATTATTTTTCAAAACGAAAAAGTATTTATGTCCATTATTTAATGTAATTTGAACTCATTTAAATTGAACTCAATTTCTAAATGCTGAAAAGACAATAAGGTAATTAGGGTAAACGCAAATTTAACGCACATTTTATAATGTCGAATGATACAGTAATTGTAAACATTATCAATTTGAACTAATTTTTTCAAATGCTGACAATGCAACGCACGCATACAATTAAAAATGTCAAACGGAACAGAATACAAAGTGTGTGTTGAGCAAAACGCACATATTTTTCTGAAAATTGCTTATACATACTACTTACTATGGGTATTCAATATTCCATATACTAAGATAATAAGGTTTGCTGCTTATTTACTTTTCCATCGTTATTTTCGCTCGTATAAAACACGCAGTTAGGAATTTTAAGTAATTTTTCGTATTATTTTAAAATTTACACGTTTTAAAGTTACACTCACCGATTGCGCAAGTCCTTTCGTCCCAATTCAGACGCGTATATCTTCAGCTTTAAGCGTTAAGTAACATTTATAGGATAAACCATAATTATACTTACGTTGTTTATTTTAAAAAAGCAAACTGGGGCATGCGGCACGCATGTTGCCTTTGAAGTTTTAACATTACAAAGGCCAAACAGGAAACTGTGTAGCCGACATTTTGAAGCGAATCCTCTGTTTTTGGAAAGCGGCTTCTTAGCAAGTTTAGTGTGTTGTGTGCGGTAGGTCTGTAAACATGAGCACGGAATTATAAATAAGCTGGCACATCATACAAAGGCCGAATGTACCGGCAACTCCGCATACAAAGTTAGATTTTTGTTCGGCTGTCATCTATGATATGAAGCAACAAATTAAATACGTTTTATTATGTAAATTTCGTCGTAGACTCATAGCTAGTTTTCGTCAACTTTGTGTTATACTGGTTCATATTAAACGTAATTTTACAAGTATTTATCTGGAAATAAACTGGTCATTTTTGTAATGTCATTTGATGACGAAGTGATGGTCGCGAATTTGTCGTGAACTCGTGGCGGTCAATTTCACACACGGTTGAAGCTAAATTGAATTTATTTTCGGCGATGCGTTTGGCGCTTGCAGTAAACTCAGCTCCTTTGAACTGCTTCACTTTTTGCCACGTAAAAACCGATACAAATTCCGGGACGGTATATTAATTCTTACCTACTCATTTCCGCCTCTAAGGATTTTATTGAATATATAGAATAATTCCTGGGGATATAATTACGCAAAAGGGCCTCAAAGCTAGCAAATAATCTGACGACCTCAAGTAGGATTTCCAGCGGCAATGACCACTTACCATCCCTGCACTGCAAGCACATTTACAACTTCTTTCTTACAAAAAAAGACAAACCAAACTTAAGTAACATGTCATCCAAATGGACGTAATTTAGTCCCCGCCGAGTCGAGTTAACTACTGTTTACCCTACATTCCCTGTGACGAACAGACAAACATTGCGCACGTGCGTGTTTAGTTAACGACTGAGGAAACCAGAAACTTCTAACTGTATCTTTAACGTCAATTGTGGGAAAGAGCAGACGATAGCAGGGTTTGTTTTCACTTTCGATCAATTTATTGTACATTTTACAGTATAGATGTGACAAATGATCATGCACCTGGCAATGAATGGTCATTGCCACCCATAGCCATCAATCAATCGCAAATATTACATACCAAAGATGTGGTGTTACCACTGAGAAATGAGATATTCGTCTCCTTTCTATGTATTTTAAACTTCCGCTCTTTTATCTGCTCTCCGATATTACCTCCACTCCATTTTTTTTGTTGTACATATCGCCAACAAACCTCTTGCAATCACTTTAATCCACACTTTTAACTTTCAAAGCCTGAAAGTGTTTGTAAAACACACCACTTTAGCGTCATTAGACCTCATACTAATTTGCAATGTCCACAAATCTTCTATGATCTCATAGCGTGTCCATGTGTATAGTTACACAATACAACGGTTATCAATCAGGATTTCGCAAGTGAGTCATTTGTTTATGTAGGTGATGGGGGCAAAGGGTCAAAGATCTTTCCATTACGACCCTAATGCCCTACAATGGCCGCTAGGTGCCTTTCGAAATGGTGTTATACAAGACGGGGTTAACGATAATCTATCTTATTCTGTGTTAACATTTCTCGGAAGTAAAATATAAAATTTAAGATATTTTTGCAATAATTAGTAAATTAAAAAACGAGAATAAAAAGAAAAACGAAGGAAATCTTCGTTTCCTCGACAAGAGAAAGAATAAAACCATTTAAAATAGGAGACTACTGAATTGGAAAAATAACTTTGAAAAAAAATTTATACGTTCAACACATTCGTTCAATCATCTACAAATTTGTACCTTAGGACTCCAACACTATCAGTTGTTGACACAGTTGCGTTGTCTAAGAGGATATTATCGCCATTGTACAAACAGATAAATTGATTATGTCTTGTTTGAACTAGATTTCAATCTTAGCCCGATAAAACATCAGACTCAATGTACCGATACCTTAAATGTCTTCAATTATTATCAACCAGGTTAACTTTATCACTCTATTAGCTGTTGCTACGCCACCAACTAAAATAAACTGTCGGCAATTGGTCGTACCAACTCAGAAACCTTCGTGGGCTCATGCACAACAACTTTGCTAAAGATCATGACATGATCATTGACAAACATTCATTTTTATATATTAAGATTTGCAATATTTGGACTTACACCACCAACGTAATATATTTCTTTCTAATCAGTAGTTCTTTAACTACCAAAGGGACTTAATAAGTGGAACACACTAATGTATTTCTTTTCCATCATAATCCCCAGTGGCGACCTAGCAACATCTGTGACTGATTTCCGATTGAACGTCGTCCCATTTAAGATGATTATCTCCTTAATAAAAACCTCTACGGCTACATACTTTAATGCACATTCCTGCTTCTTCATAAACAAAAAAATGTCTATCATTACTTCTATGTAATTAATTCTTCTTACTAAGCACTTTATTAGGCGTATTGGAAAATCAAGTTTAAACGTCATTTGTTGGTAAGGTATTCTTAGTATATCACCCTTATAATCCTTCGTGAAGCAATTATTGTGTTTCGGTCTGGAGACGCGTGGTTGCCGGCCGTTGCCGTCCTCAGGGGTAGCAACGCACCGGTGATCAAACTTAGGTATGATTTAATTGTACTTGGGGATGAGTACTGATTTCATGGGCGGCAGTGACCATTTAACATCAGGTGGACTGCAAGCTCGTTTGCTACCTTCAAACAATAAAAAGAAGAAAAATTCAGTATTCCGAAAAACCAGCAATATATCAAGTCCGAACAATGACGACAAAGCCTTTTTTCTTTGCTTCAGTACTCCACATTAATCTTCTCAATTTGTTTGTTTTATCTGTCATCGACAGACGGTTGTGGGCGGGCAGTGCATTGTTAATCTTGCAGTGTTTACGAAGCTGACGCAGCGCTAACATCTTTCACACTTTGCCAGGTCAATTCGGTCGTACGTTCCAGCATTCCTGGATTATTTTAGGTATTTATCTTTAAACTCTTGGAAGAATGAAACGGATGCATCGGAGATGTTATAGTAATCGCTTTGCTGTTTTCTTAAATTTTGCTTGCCTGTGGATAAAGAAACAGAATAACGTATGTTTAGTTGAGTATCCCTGGTTTTTAAAATAATAATGGATGAAAATTGTAATAAATTATAAAATGTATTTGAATATTCTCTATTCCTTTCGTAAGGCGTTAGAACAATATGAAATCATCGTCAGCACGGAATTAACTCTTCATAGCGCCTGTCTTTGTTTATCTTCCCATTGTTTATTTTCTGTCTGTGCTTTTGACAATATGATATGCTTAGTGATGATACGTTACAATTATCCGTCCCTGTGAAAATATTGATAGAAGTATCTCAAATTGAATATCCTTTAATACTACAGTTTTGCATAAATACAATATTTCTATATAATTACTTTAAATCGAATATTTAAATGAATTTAGTCATAATATAATTTTTAATTTTTGGGTAAAATGTTACAAATCAAAAATATTGACAGTCTTTATACAAGTTCATTAAACCCATAAACAAATATATGTAAATGCTAACTGAAATACTTTATGACTCCCATAAATGTTTAATCAATCAAATAAATAAATAAACTAAAGTGTTAACTGAAACACCACTTAAATGTAATTACATTAAACGCGTCACTAACTCAACTTAGATTTCAGTGCAACCCTTCGCTTATCAAGGGAATCAGTTCCCATAGCAATTCAGTCTATTATTTTGGCTACTTAATTAAACCCGCCCTTGCGACAAGATTTGGGGTCCTAATTGGTGGGAACGAACTATGACACGCTCTATGATTTTGTCATCGTGTCGCGTTACACAAATATTTTTCAATATTTTACCAGCTTTTATTTAACTTGTAATGTACGCTTCGGGTTAAAAGTTCCAATTTTAAAGCACTTATACTAAATCTATAGCAGTTATCCTATCAAAATGGTATATTTACACTACCTAAGTAAGGAATAATAAATAAGAACAACTATAACAATATTTTTAGGAAAAAATGCTTAAAATGCTTATAATAGTTCAATTTTTTTTGTTAACGGTAATAATAAATCATTGAGAATATAAAACGTAGTAAAAATCTTCATATAGATTCATTATGGTAACAAAAACCTTTTACAGATATTATTATGGAAGGTACGAAAAAGCGAAACAATGAAAAATTACACTTGGAATCGGAGTGAAAATCATATTTTGCGATTGCGTACGCATTCTTACGTAATCAACATACATTGCATACTGCGTAAAAGATAGGGATGGCAATTTGAGGTCGAATAATCGAAAAAAAAAAAGAGAAATTTTGAAATCGATTTCTAGCTTTAAATCGGCCCAACCGGTCTCTGGCATGTAAAAATTGTGATTCGATATTTTTTTTCTTTTTTATGTTATATTTAGTTTGCTTTGTATATTAGGATAATACCATTTTTTTCAATTAATCTTGTAAATAAAAGATCTACACACACTTAAAAATTGATAGTCTTAGATTTTTTGTGGATGATACTACAGACTTCGATCGTTACAAAATTCTTTTTTTTTTTAAGAATATTCATCCCTAATGTAAGGTTGAGTATATGTTGTGGGAACGTAGGAATGACTGATCGACGTGTGCACTTCCTATTAAAACGCAATCTATGCAAATCACCACGTTAGAGTAATTTTCCAAAGCGTGCCCACTATTACGGTTGTTTAATTTGTATGATTGTACTTTATAATATTAATTTATAATACTTTATAGTAACTTTAATCTCCTATACGTATTGGATTCTAAAGGTCATGGCACACTATCACGGCACGGCAACAGCACCGCTCCAACCCAGCCATTAATTTGCTATTCAAATTTGAGCATTAAATCGTGTGTCTTAAAGTATATTTAATAATATTA
>DWNR01000144.1:0-24724 GCA_018250455.1 Polygonus leo | reverse complement strand
AGGCGTACAAAGCCGATGCCTTATATTACCAAGTAATATTAATACTATAGTACTATAGCGTCCACCTTGAGTACTTTGATGTACCATTTTATGTACCATTGACTTTTGAATTTGGAATACACAGGCAAGTATATAAACTTCTGTATTTGTTTAATATATATTTAGTATTCATAAGAATATATTTTCATAAAGTGTATTCAATTTACGAACTTGAACACGTTTACTAAATTGTAATACTTTATTTCTCCCGCTCAAAAAGTACCCTCAAGAGGATGTGACAAAAATGTTCCAGAGATTCACGAATTATTAACTTAATTGAATCTCTATAAATTATTTATTATTCAAAATCGTTTAAGTGTTTACTGTTGAGCATGAACAATCTGGCACAAAAAAGATATACATTGATCATTTTTATTTTCAACGTCGAAAGTATATCGTTATCGTCGAGAATATTTGCAAAAATATTTAATTACTTACAATCTTATTCGATAACGACTCCAATTAATCATTTACATCCTACTAATATTATAAACGTGAAAGTTTGTAAGTATGGATGTTTGTTACTCTTTTACGTAAGAAGTACTGAATGGATTTTACTGAAACTTTACAATAATATAGCTTATACATCAGAATAAAACATAGGCAGACCATTTTTCATTCTTTTTATGGCAGAACAACGTTTGCGGGGTCAGCTAGTATAGTTATATTTTTGTTTTTCCTTGCAATAGTATGTTAAATTTAATATGTTATTGTTGTTGAAGTGGATACATTCTATACTTTTTATTATAACGTAGTATGGGCTGCATGTACAATACTCTTTAAAACTCAATTGTTGTTTAAAACACAAATGTATCGCTTAAAAACACAATATTTTAGTTATCGCGTTGTACCACTTAATTTAAGCGATAATTTTAAATATGGTTAGCTTTTAATACAAAGGACCTATGTAATAAAAATGTTTAAACGGTCGATTTACGTTTCCCCCAGCTGCGATAAATTTTTAATTAACATTGAAAATTCGTCCTTTGTTCGTGAAATTTCATACAAGTTATTGAGAATCGATTTCGTTGCTATTAGACAAAATTAAGTTCCACTAAGCCGGTGCCTTTTGTTCAGTATTAATTGTTGTAGACCTTTCAGAGGTCCGGTGAGTTTCGACCTTTATTTGTGCCCTTTCGTTGACCATAAACGTCAAGGAACAATAAATGGGTACGAGTGACCCCATAGAAGTACCTTTCGCTAAGTTCCTAGTTCGCCTCACCCCTGCTGTCCAGACCACCCCTGTCAAAGGCCACAGACATATCCCCAGGGAAATTATTGTCGGGATTTAAAGGGCACTGCTTACGCCAAAGTATAAAAAACAGTGTACTTATAATCGAACTTCGTGAACTGCATCAGTATTGGCCACGTGCCGGTATATTGCCAATATCGTTAACCGACATCTTTATCAATTATCTTGATGAGGAAAACTCACGTGAAAAGAGAATTAACTTTTAAATACTGTTCGTGCTTTTTAATTGCTGGAAATATTTAAAAAGGAAATTTCTCTCTTCTGTTTCTCTACATATTCGCTAACGATACCATATTTTGTTAAAAATAATTATAATCTATAAACAACATAAATTATACTAATATTTCGAGGCTCTTAGCAGTTGTCCTCAAATTGAAACAATTAGGAATTCGTAAATTCTAAGGTATATAGGTACGAAGAATTTGTTTCTTCACAGGAAGGTTTACTTTACTACAAGTCATTCAGAATCAAAATATTTTTTTAGCGATTCATAAAATGCAAATGGGAAAAAACTGAGCATTAATAAATAGTGAAACACGTAAATCAAGAGGACATATGAATAAAAACCAGTAATGTGTAAAACATCAGATAACACAGCATAGAAATACTTCATTCCCCGAACCTGACTCACACTTAGCCGACTTTATTCTAGAAATCATTTATTAAAAACATTTAAATAGAAAAGCTTATAACATTTACTCATGTTATTTGCAGACACACTGCGGTAAATGCTATATTGAGCTTTTCTCAGGCATAAATAATGCAACCTCTCAATATGTTGTGAATTATTAAAGTTATCGATCCTTACACTTACTTACTTATTTGGTAAATATTGAATACATCCAAGTTTTCCTTGATTTAAATGTATGCCCTATTGTTCATGTCAAACACAGTTTATCAATAACATGTTCACCCTAAGCTTTCAAAGTTTGTTTAGGGGCTTTAGAGTCTTGAGGCTGGAAACATCCTTGTGAACTTTATTTGCCAGGACAGCCCGAATTTGTGAATCAGGATCAAACAGCGCACCCTACTATCATGAAACAAAATTCGCATCGACACTTTGGCTAAAAAGTTTTCCTAAATCATTGTCAATTCCAATAAAATAAACGAAATTAAATAAACAACCCTCCGTAAGATAAAAGGTCTAGACGCCGACACAGACCACACTTTGACGGTGTCGTATTTTTTAAAGTTAGGGGAAAGTTGACACTTGGACGAATTTTACCTTCCATTGTATTAATTATTCAGGGCGGTGCTATCGTGTTTTAAGGTGCGCTCGCGAAGGGTAATTTGTTTTTGGGAAAAAATGAGGAAGGAATTTGGGGAAGTTGCAGTGTCGCCCGCTCGTGCAGCAGAAAGCTGGCTAATAAAAGTGTTTCGGAATACGAAGTGGAAAACGTGATACAAGGGCCGTTATTGACTTAAACGTAATTAATTAATCTTAAACAAACTGTAATGTGTATCTTCTATTTTCGTGTTGACACGGCTAGATGTGTATTGTTAATCATAACCAAGAAACTAGAAACATTATACTAATATACATAATACTTAGGTAACTTATATGCTTAGTACTAATATAAAGATGTAAAGCATGTAAAATAATAAAATGTAAAGCGAGAAATATAAGTGTTAAGACACGATTATGAAAGCAATGTTTTAATTTATCTAGGTGTAGATTTACTATCTCTTATGTTTTCTTCATAGCGATATACTACTAATAGCAAGTGTTAAGAAGGCGCTTATTTCAAAATAAATTTTCTGTAAAGGCGATTAAATGTGATTTTAAAAGGTAGGACCTACTTTGCTATCCGTCCATTATACAACCGTGCTATTATTTGCCATTAGGAGTAATTTGAAGACAACAGTAGGTACCACTCCCATACACTACTACTTCCACTACAATACTGTAGTACATTTTGTAATACAACATCTCAATTAAATACAATATAGGAGGCACGGCCGCGTACACAAAAGAATATTCGTACACCAATCTCATTTGTACATTCTGGGGGAGCTTAGCGTCCCACCCGGAATACTTTAACTTTTCAATTGTAACTTTTGATGGGTTTTCGAACGTAATAATAATCGCTGTAGGTATCGCTGAGATGGGGTGCGTGAATCATCGAGTAGTACAAAAGAATGCCAATTTTTATACGGAAAATTACGTTAAGGCTGCACTGTTACGCGGCTGTCCCTTGATGAACTGCATTTTTAATGTCAATATCTGTCGCAAGTTCCCTTTGTAATATTTTTTATTATGAAGTGCTATTACCTTGCCTATGTGCTTACTGTTTATATTTATTTTCAAGTTAACCTTGGGTATTTTTTAGTTTTTATTACAATTTAATTGATTTTTAGAGATAATTTAGTGCCGTGGTGCCTGAAAATAGTTTTCATGAAGATAAATTTGTTTGGAATGTTGCCGAATTAATAGTATTTTTATCAAGAAATGCTCTGTCTCTCTTTGCCACGTTCACTGTATATAATATAGTTTTGGGTCCAAAAACAAGAAGATTATTAAAATCTTCAACGAAGACGCTCAGTTTTCGCTAAGATTAAAATGTGTAGTCTGGCGTTACGATGAGCATTCTAAAATGATCTGCTCTTTATAAAATCTAAAGAGAAATACATTTAGTTCCTGGTATTTATTTGAGAAATACTGAAAATGTATTAACCCGTAAAATGGATGTGCAGAGCATAAACACATTAGCCATTCATCGCGGCGCGAATGTGTCGGTAACATTCAATAAATTCTTAGGCACACATTTCATGGTAGATAAAGCTCATGAATCAGTAGTCCATATGTGAACGTAAGGTACCTCCACCGTGGTTCGTTTCCTTAAAAAATCCACTTCGTTGAGGCGGGACGCGAGTCGAATTTCCTGTCTGATATGAATCTTCCCTACTCGCTTTGAGGTGATGTATTTTCCTATTTCTACATTTTTACCCTCGTTACTCTCTTAAAGTTTATTCCTCTTCGTCCCTGATAAACTCTTTGAGCAGAATCAAGGTGTGAATGAGAAACTAGTAATACATTTTTTATGATTTTTACATAAAATAGGAAGAAAACATGTACAAATTTTGATTACAAGACTAACCGTAAACAGTCATGGGGTGATACTCGTTATAATAATCTGTGTCATGCCAATATTCCATTGCTACTTTTTCGATACTTTTTTGTCTCCTTACATATTTTACATATCAATATGTCAACATTATAAGATACAAACTTAGAAGATATTTACTATCCATACAATGATTAGGATGAATATCAGGTCGGGTAATTAATATAAGCCAGGACTTGTACAGGTACAATTTAATTAAAGTTTCCCAATAATGACGAAAGAAAGAATATTAAAATTGAGTCAATTACTTCACCATTCATTGGTACCAACGGGAATACACCCTCACTGACAGGTATGTTTCTTCCGCGTCGCACGCCTATTTCATGAGGGGCCCGTCGTTAAATTGATTTTCAATTTGTTTGAAATGTGGTCCGCGGTGCAACGGGCAATAAGGAGGCGGAATAGCGGAAAATTATTTGACTGAACTTGCCCTTGATGAGATTTCATCCGAAATACGCTCGGGATGGGGCATTGTCTGCTCATCGGTGTTGGGTGAATTTGAGAGCGAATGGTTAATATGGTATTGGTGGTACTTCTACAGACATGTAAGTAAATTAGGTAGATATAACTTATATCCAAACTAACCTAATTCATAATTGTATCAACTATAAAGCTATTTAAAACCATAATCTTCATAACATAGAAGATAGTTCTAAAATTGTTTTTTAGTAAATAAAATTAAAATAAACATAATTTGATAATTACATGCCAAATCCTAAATATATCTCATTCCACATGTCGTTGGCATATTAGCCCATGTTAATCATCACAAGTGGAATGTATTCGCGAGACAACTCAATTTGCGTATTTCGTAAAAAAAAATCCACGGTTATACGTATAAAACCTTTTAGTTTGCTTAATAAATGTATCAGAGAGCATTTACTCTCTGGCAGGGAAACAAGTGCCTAACGAGGGATAAACCGGCACTTCCATGTTACCTTTTGAGGCTTTCAACGAACGATGAACGGCGGCATTAATGAATAGTTTGAAGCAATTAGCCTAGCAATTTTTGTGAATAGGCTTTTAGTAGAAGTGCTTTTTATAGTCGTCTCAGAATAATTTTAGTAAAAATAAGTGTTTTTACTCGAGTACGCTTTACTTTGTTTACTTAAGCAGAGATTTTCGCGAAAATTGAAATGTGTTTTTATGGATCAGAGTAGAGTATTAAAATCCAAATAAAACAATTTCGTATGGAGGTTACATTACAGTTATGGACATGTTATTAAAGTGCATAAGTAAAAGATATACATACAATTATAGAATTCATGCATAAAGTACTTTAAACCAATTAAGTCGTATCAAAAATGTTGAGTAAAACTGTATACGGATAAACTTGTCTACGTTCTTTTAACGTTCAATATATCATGAAATTTATGATATTTTTTTGTTAAATTTATTCCATAATACCAATACATGTGTTTAAATAAACTTACATAATTTCGGTATCTTTTTAAATGACAAACTACATAGCAGGCGAATATAATAAATGGTTGACACAGCTAAATTAGAAAAATACAACCCAGAGACATTTATGCATAAATAATCTCAGATCTATGATTTATAACAAACAAAGATAGATTGGACGCGCAAATTGAACATAAAAATTCATTGCGAATCTCTCCCTTTGTGACAGAAAATAAATTTCTATTAACTTCTTGAGATGTTACTTCCATTTTATTGTCAAGTGATAGGGATTAATTCGGGTGACTTATAACTGCCATACATCTGCTGTCCTGGGGGGTTTGGGGGGAGTATAAAATAAAGCATCCCTGCGATTATATTAATACGTGAAAGGGGGCTGAGCCAGAAATGATCCGGGAAGACTGTAAGCCGTCTAAGTACCTAATCTAGAGATGTTTGATACCCCGAGGCCGCACTTTTCCAACTTTTCGGCGATTTGTTATTTTAGATGCCTTGAACATATTACTTTTCTAAAGATTAAAATTTATTATAAAAGTAAGATTTTACTTCAGTTAGTCAACATGATATGTACACAATTATGTGTTTAATTTGTATTTTTTGTAAAGACGTTGTGTTGTTTAAATATGATTATTTTGTATATAACAACATTCATAAAATATTCCAATATCTAAGTTAATGTACCCAAGTAACTGTACTAATAAAAATAAAGAACAAGAAGTTTATCTATATGATTCTGAATAACTTTCAAAACCGCAACATTATTTAGGAACTTTGCTTCCTACTGCATATAAATATAGAATAAAGAGAAGTTACAATACAACTAAACAACTCAAATACGTAACATGATTCCAGATACCAATAGTTCAATGTTACGATCAAACCAATAGTTCAACAGTACGATAGACGTACGGTTCGACTAATTTCGAATGTCATTCGATATGCTCCTTTGATAGACAGACGATGGGGAAGACCTGACAAATGAGTGCCTTTCTGTGTTCAGGGGTCGACGGGGGAACGATTTAACGTCTTCAATATCATATCAGATTAATTCTCGATCGGTTATGTGGATACGTGGAATCTTGCTCCCGAAATTAATACCCATCACGTTAATCAAGATATAAGAACTTCACTAAGATTTGATTAAAACAAGCGATGATAGAAAGTTTCTGTAAATGTTACTGGATTTTTCACTTCAATCAGTTTCGATCTTAATTTACTCTGAGTAGTTTCAAATATATTTATAAGGTAGATTTATTTATTATGTGCATTCGTATAAGTGAATAAACCTTCGTAAACTGTCAAATACAGTTAAATTTTTGGCATTTTATTGAAGAAAATGCTTCGGATTTCTATTACATCTGCCATCGCCACTTATATTTTTATTTCAATAACGCATCATTTAAGTTAATCACAGATTAGTTTTATTTGTTATTGATTAGGTATCAAAATTATGTAGTGAACATGTAACCTTAGATATACATTACGTTGGTTGCTAGTTTATCACTCCTAAATCTATCAAGTGTGTGTTGGACGGACGGTTTCAAACCGACTGACATGGTGTTGAAGTGTTAGACGTTGTACTATGTATATTTTTAGTACTTGTTGTTATTGCAGCCTTAATAACACGTATTATTTCAAAGAAATCAACAGTCTACCAACTACGGTTTAAGATATCGGTTTACAACCCTGTCACAAGCGGACGAGATCTTAGTAATAGGCACCTTTGGGTACGCAACCCAAAAATACTTATATACAGCAATTTCGATGAATCTGCTTTTAACGTATATGTCGTATTAAATGTACCTAAAATAAAGCTGACCAGGCGGACGTTGTTTTGCCAGGAACATTCAATTTCCAATAAAAATACTGTCTGAATCGAGATTTAATCTATCCTATCTTTCAAGTTAGACCAACTTACATATACGTACAAAATTTCATTAAAATCGGTCCATCGGAGTACATCGCGGACAAAGAACGTGACACGTAATTTATATACATTTCATACAGATTTTAGTTCATCCGTCAATTCTTCCTTTTTAATTTTCCATTATACAAGAACCAATACACTTAAAACCTCTCTGTTGTCCTTTGTACAAAATAATGCCTTTTACAGCTGGTGTCGGATGTCGGTTTCAGAGCTGAGGGTAAAACATACTCCGCGGAGATAACAAGTGAAAGTGAAGTGAAGTAAGTGAGAGGAGGTAAACAAAAGACGCCTTAGTACCCACTTCCGTTTTTCTTTCACTTATTGTTTTTTCCATTTCCAGTCGGGACCTAGGGCTCTAATTCCCTTTTAACTTGACACTGCCTTTATATTACTGCTCAACATTTTATGAAGAAACTGTTGTATAAACAAATTTTATATTGGATTTTCAGTAGGTAATGCACCAAATGTCTTAATCTGTTTGTTTAGGGAATATTTTACAAATGTTTTTTGATCTCCAATGATCAAGTAATTCAAATTAATGACATTCGTATAAATAAACACGAGGTATTACGTATTACTAATTTTTTTTATTCCTACACTATCTGCTTTTTACAAATCCAACCCATCAACAAAACTTTGTCAGAAACATAGGCACAGGAAATTTTAAATTCCCTGAAATATTCTAAAAGAAAGACTAAGGTGGATTGAAGAACTCTTTCCGATATTACATTCAAATTCAAATAATACCAGCTGAAGCTAATAACGAAAACGCGATCCCGATGATATAGGACGTCATAACAATTCACTTAGAAATGTAGCACAAAATGAATTGTACGTGTCTGTATAATTCAAAGAAAGTCGGATGCGGAATGAATAGAACACGGCTCCTAAATAGCCTTATAAAGTAACTGCGAGCAAATGTATAAATCATTACAATTGCGTCTGTAATTGAGAGGGATACGTATGAATATCTGCATCGCTTTGTCGTTATCATTTTGTATTGCTGAACGTAGGTTTTCTTCTCCGACAGTCCAGGGTTATTCATTTTAGTTCTTTGTTGTTGGTTAAACCGAGATCGATAAAATATGAGAGAAAATACTTGTTAAAATTTGAATTGTTATTTTCTGTGCACACTGTGGCCTTTTGACAAGAAAAAAATCGAATTGCATTTAAAGCAACATATAGAAATAGCATTATAAGGCAAGATATATATCATGAAATAAGTCTAACATTACCATTACACCATCTATACATTCTATGATACCTGAACTACAATTAGTTATAATTTACGTCCATAGTACGCGTAATACCCTAACACTTCATCGAACGTGTTCTGAAGTTGTGGTGGCATATCCTTTTCTATGATATAGTAATATATAGACCGATAGCACATGGATCGTTTATAGTTTACCGGTGGTGGTGGAATAAGTCGGTAAGACTGCTAGCATCTTGTGATTTAACATTTTAGTAAAGAAAACTCACTGCTTCTTTTCACAGTCTCCGGAACATCTTTATGAATATCTTATTATGAACCTAAATTGAGAAAAAGCTTACCTAGTCCTTATTTGCGGTGTAGAAAATTTTTACTCCGTTTATTCAGCCATTCGCAAACAAATTTTAATTGGGGTTTTCGTGTCTCTGTAAACTTGTACAGTAAAATAGAAACAAAGTTTATAACATTTTGTTTTATACTTTATGGGAACAAGCCGCTACTTGTTTTTATAATGGGCTGGAATTTCCGTCATCGTTAAATAATTATAGATTGCCAAACAAAGACATAATTAAATATAAACTACATTTATTATAGCTTTTTTGGAATTTAATTAAATTCAACTTAATCAAATTATAAAATTAAGATAAATTATAAATAACCACTAAAGCCTAAAGTAATATCCTAGCAAAATAAAATTGAATGTCCCCCACAAAAGAATATACACAAAAAGCAAGTTCTGATTAAAGTTGAAAATAAATAGGGTAATCTGAAGCGCAGAATGGATATTAATTTTTCTGGGAAAAATGGCCTCATCATCATTTGAAAATTTCGTCGTGCAGTGTATGGCGATGGTGCCTTTAGTAATGACAGTCGGAGAAGCGGCATCAAAAGATGTCATTACACCAACTCGCGTATATTGCGTCATTATTCCCAAGATGGGACTCAAACAATCTGAGATGTCGCTAATGGAAAGAACACAGTTTTGATAATAAGGGAAGTTGCTGACTCATTTTACTTAAATTGTGATGACGCCATTAGAATATAAATAGGTTCCATTGTTTCGGAAATCCTCAACAAATCGGTGTTCAACACATTTAATTGCAATTGATAGGTAACGTTAAAAATTTAGCAATGAGTGGTATGAAAATTCATTTACGACTTAAAAATAATTTGTCCTAAAATCAACATAATTTTATCTTATTTAAGTTTGTTCAAAAACCCCCTACTGTGTCGTTCATGTTACATTTGATATTTTTATTACAGTTGACTAGTTTAAAATTTAATTTTCATATCACTCTTTATAGGATTACAAGGATACCATGTAATAACTAGGAGAATGGAATAACATTATTTCAATAGAATACGTCACAGTAAATGCGACTATAGCGATAGAGCGTACTCTATAAATTTTCATCATTCATATCATCATAAGATCATTAATAATAACAATGTATGTACGCTATGCAATCTAAGGAATAGACTACAAATTTATATTTTTTTAGCTTGAAGTAATATAAAAATTGAGAGGGATACGTTACAGCGAATACGCTTTTTTCAGAAGAGCACCATCTAAAGGCATGATAATACGCCCCTCACATCCGAGTTTAAAGAGCATTGTTGTGAATCTGTCGCAAACGGCGCGAAACAGGATTGTGGAAATGAGCCGCTCTGATAACATACAATGGGTACTCCCTCAATATTTAAGTTCATCTTTCGTTATCAGCGCTTATGAGATCGTTATGTGACGACTCTCTTTTATGTCGTCGCATTGAAAGTGAGAAGTTGACAATGGTACCTCTTTGTGGGTGCATGCATATGGAACCATAACAAATTCTCCTTGTAGCATAATCTTTATAGCTTATAACTTATGTTGTCACAGAAATGACGCCAGTTATCTTGTGAATTTTAAAGTATCTTCATATATAGAATTGTTATTAATATATTTTTATTAGTCTTTACCTAACATTTTATCATTCAGCTTTTACGAACTACTCGAAACATTGATGTGTAAAATTTTGCTACATACTATACAAAATACTATACGTTGAATTAAATACTTGAAGAGTCCTATTTGAAAATAAATGCAACATTTTATATCTGTATTGGGAATACCATTCGTTTCAAATTCTCGGTCCTCGAGGCTATCTTTTCTTCTAAATTGAGATGGAATTCTTTAAAAATGTCATCGGAAAAAGCCGAGGTTTATTTACCTTGCGGGTGCACCCCGTGATCGCTGCAACATTTGGTGAAGCCGCCCCATGTATTCCTTGGGGCATTTCCGCCCCACTCATTATCCCCGATAGTTATTACTGTCATTTTTCAACTCGTTATTTACTCTGAGGAGCGCTGATAGCGAGACATTTGCTCGCAAAAGCCCAACTTTGAGATTAGGGGTGAAGGATTTTCGGGATAAGAAAGGATTTACACGGAATTATACGAAAATTGAAAATATACCCTTTAAAGTATGTTCATCGCTCGCCGTCTCTTATTTTAACAGATTTTAAGATTAAGATAATTCGGATTTTGCTGTAGCAATGATAATACACGGATTTTATACAGCTACATGAGTTATTACTTATTTAGGTCATGTCGTGAAAAGGAAATCAATTACATGTAATTATAATTATTGTTTCCTTCAAAATGTTTGTAAGTCATTTTATCCACAATCAATAAAATTGCTTTCATATAAAACTTGCGTCAATTTTCAAAACATTTCCATAATGGATGTGAAATTTGAAATCTCGTACAGTTCATCGGCACATTAATTATTCTTAAAAGCCTTTCAACTTACTTAAGTTGCGGTGGCATCACTTTGTCAAACATCAATTACGGTTTGACAATGATCTACGATGAAATGGTCCACTGCTTTAATCTAACCGTTCTTCCGAGATTTAAGGTTTAAATTGGAAGCTGGGGCACATAATAATAATAACATATATACACAAACTCACGTCCCCATAATTCGAGTACTTTTGTTCTGAGCACTCTGGACTTACACATCTTTAAAGATATGTGATAAATCTTCATGTCTTGTGACTTCTTCTTTACCTTCAAAAACATGGTGATTTATTTTTATCAAATAATCAGTGCATTTCATAAACAAATTATTATATTTTTTATTCAATTGGCTTTACGTTGCTTTGCCTCTTTGAATCACAAATATTCTTAGTTCCCCGAGCATCGAATGTTGTGATAGACTGGCACAGTTCTCGTTGCATCAAATCAACGCTTATTATCAACAACTTAATATTTTTTATAGTCTTTGCTTTGCGTAGCTTCTATGAATCGCAAACATTTGCAGGAATAATAAAGAACCGTATTGAAGCAACAGTCTTGGAAGCTGCTTGGGAAAATAATATTTAGCTATTCTCAGTTTTATTAATGTTTACCTTTGTAGAAATAGTGCTCTACGGCGAACTTCGAAACATTTTAAAGTGAGCATAATAGCAAAAACTCATCAAACTACAAACTAGCAATTGTTGTAGTTGTTCGCGACTTTGAATCAACTATTTAGAGTAAATTACTCAAGTTGAACTCTATACATAACAACAATGCACGGAGTGAAGAATAACAAGCGTTATCATTGCTGGGTAAATTAAAGTTCAGTTAGAACACGTAAAGCTACAACAAGTAATAAATTTATACGTTCGTGACTGCAAATACTGGAAAAGAAAAGTCAACGTGTCTAGACGTAGAGCCATCAATAAGTAACGATTACTGCTTAGAGCGCCTTATTACGCTCACCCTAAGGCAATATGATAGGGCATCATTTATAAAAGACCATCATAATGGATTTGTGGCCACTCAGAATTGGGTTTGTAAATATTTTATGGGATCCGTTGTGAAGTGGCGGGCGAGTGATTGACAGTAGCGCTCCCTAGTGGTCGCCGCCCGACATAACCAGTCGGTGCCATTTGTTCAACAATGTGTTAAAACTGCGACGATATTAAGCCACATTTCATTATTTCGTAAATAATTAAAGGGTGCTTTATCGCGAACGCTCCCAAATCTGTTGGAAATGCGTATCTACTTAAATTTTCTGATTCATCTTCTAACTACAGCTTATTTCATCGTAACTTACGGGTAGAAATACTTAATCTTGATTAACAAAGCTTCTATTTACGTTCTCTCGTCTTATTTTATAGCGAGTATAATCTGTAAGCAATATTATAATAAAGCATTGGTTTAACGATAAATCCCCCTAATTATTAATCATAGTTTATAACTACGAACATAATAATTTAATACAGCATAATAACTTCCTTTATAATAATGTTTAGTGCACTTACGGCAATATATTGCGCTAAGTAAACAATTAATTAGTATCCCTAATAATATTAAGCGTTATAGGCGTATTACTTATGGCATATTTATGGCAGGGCTCAGCTGTGCCATGTAGACAGTCTATAGTTAACTAGCTTCAAGTTTAAGTTGTTAACTATAAATTTAACACCTGAATGAGCCTTACTCAGAAAGTTTTATCCTAATAGAACATAATTTAGTGTAGTAAGTTAAACAGTAGTTTAGCTTAAGACTGAAAAAAATACTTATCAATTTTCTTGCTTTAGTCATTTTTTCAATATGTATTAGTATTTTGATTTTTGATTCAAATACATATAAGTTGTTTATTTTTTAATTTGGTTTTATTTATTTGTGAATGTAAGTTTGTGTAATGTATCTATGTTTAAGTTTAAGTATGTAAGTTTTATAGTCCACAAGTACCTTACATGTACCTTACATGTGGACTATAAAATTAATATTTTGATTCGATTCCGTTAATGAACGATTTTTGCATGACTCTATATTCATTTTAAATAGCAATGAATAAATATAGTTACAAATGTACAATCAGTTCGTAGTTCAACCGTAAAATGAAAATTAATAAGCATTTAATTCCATATCGCGGACTAGTAAATAAAGGCCGCGGCTTCTACGATCGTCCTGGGACTCCCAGGAATTAAACGACATCGTTTGCTCGCAAAACTCTACCGACGTTGCAAAATATGCAAATGAAAGGCGACTCATTTGACGAATTTTAATGGATATTTAACTGTGTTAATTATAAAGTTTCAACTTGACTTAATTTGGAAGCATACACGGCTTTCAACCCAAATGTGGATATATGTTTAAAGAGATTTAGCGGGTGGAAGGCCACAATATTTAATTTTCACAAACGATGCTTACGTTTGTTTGAAGGTAGTTAGAATGTTTTATGTGGAGATCAGAATATTCAGTTCTTTATCTACGATTACTTTAATACTGGTTAAGTTGTAGTGTGCGATGAGTTTATAGCAGTCATACCCTCAGACGAATGGCGATGTAACTCGTATTTACCTGCAAAAAGAAAAAGTTTTGTAAGTACGTTTAATTAATAAATATGATACAAATTGAAATCTAAGTACAATTTAAAATTATTAAATTACGCAAAAGGCTGTTATTCATAAAGGTTATGACAACGATCACTTAACCACTGATAGGATTTGGTCGTTAATTTAATTTTCATTACAAGTATGAGATTTACGTGGTGACAAGCGGACAGGCCCCGACAGATTTAAATTTACGAGATATGGAAATAGACTTATGTTGAAAAAATGCTCTTACACAATTTGGGTTAATTGAATTTTTGTTCGTTAAATTCAATGTGCACACCTCTCGCTTAATTACTGGCGAGGGTTTGTTAATTTATAACGTCAGACGGACTTAGCGTACCTACTCGAAGGCCGTGGAGCAGGATAACATCAAAACTCCCTTAAGATTAATTTGCCGAGGTACTCGTGAACTTTAACTCGTTTGCTTCTGACCGAATTCCCAGCCGGCCGCCCTCCGAGTTTAGAATTAAATTTAATGA
Source organism: Polygonus leo (assembly GCA_018250455.1). NCBI lineage: Eukaryota > Metazoa > Arthropoda > Insecta > Lepidoptera > Hesperiidae > Polygonus > Polygonus leo. The sequence goes on along the minus strand of DWNR01000144.1, from coordinate 9,898 downwards.
AATAAATTTGGCGAATCAGTAGTCGAAACTTGCTCGGGTCACAGGGGTCCGGGGTCCGGTCGGATGGACACGAACGCCGGATAGTTGCGGGCGCGCTGCGGCCACGTTATGTCTCCTACTTCGCCACGACAGACACTTAGTGTCATTAGAATTGTTGTCTGTCAAGGACACCATACGAAACTCCTTAATGACACTTCTGACACTTTCAGGTCGGAACTCGAAAGTGTTTGAAGACGAGGCCTAACTTGTTTCTATATAAATGCGTCATCATGGCGACTTATTTATTTCAGCGATGTAACTCGACCTGTAACGTGATTAGCTCAAAAGGACAGCTGCCAAATTAAAAAGTGGCCGCCATTTTGCTACGCGACCTTAGAAGCCATACGAGGCACTTTGGGTGCGTATTTAGTGGGTAGCAGGGTGAAGCCTTATTGGGTGGATATCACGGGCGAGTACCTAACAACAAATCTTATATACTGGCATGGATTAATCAACAATTCGTTGCATGTAATCCACCCCGAGGTAGCTTCTTTGAAACGAGTAATTGATAGCTTTTTGAGTAGATTCTCCTGGAGGCTGATAATTTTATTGGAGTCAACGAGTCTGAAATATTCCGTAAGTTAAACCTTTTCCGATGGAAACTCAATTAAACAAATATTCGAAACAAGATCGCCAGCGGCGGCGAAGAGTTGCGATAGGCGGAATGAGTTACAAACTTGGCTGTCAATTGGGAATGTTTGTTAAGTGTCGGTGCCGGTGTAAGAGGGAAATTAAAAATTGAAAAACTCGCCGCCATGATGGCAATGGCGTTAATGGCTGTACATAATAAATAAAGCGGGTCGCGTAGGCTTATGTGCGAGTCGAGTGGGGGGTGTGGCCGGGGTCCACGAATGGCCTCTTGCGACATCTGAGACGGCTGGTCCTTTGGAGAGCGCTTCTCTCGACCTGTTTCATATTGCCCTGCCCGCTGCCCAAAGAGCTGCTTAACTTTGATTTAAGAGAAAAAGACCATCTTAACGACATACACTCAAATCCATTTACTTGGAGCTGAAAGAAATTATAGAGTTAAAAGTCGTGTGCGTGAAAAGGCTTCAGGCAATCTGAATGGGAAACTTATTCTTGTAACGGTATATTATTATACTCATTTAAGAGCTTTTTCTACTGATCTTATTAACATTGCCTAAATAGGAAAAGATGTAATTATTTAATGAACAACAACTTACACTTCATACTTATTTAAGTTGTAGTTAGTTATGTCTTATTTTTAAATTTACTTTTCTCCATTAATAAACATTATTGTTAAAATAACTACAATGTCATAGTTACATTTAAATTTACTAAAATACACGTTTCATATAAAAGATAATATATTTATGAAAGTTTTTTTAAAATATAAATTCAACTTTAATCGTAATAATTTCAGGCCTGAAAGATGTATGTATGAATGCTCTATTTGACTTATGTACGACTTACTAGTTGCAACGTCTGAGTCAGCAGTTGCAAAAATATTTGACTAGAACAAGTCAAATGCATTTAAAATCAATTTACGTAAATTATGTTTTAGATAAAATAAACATATCCAATTTTTTGCAAAACATTTACAAAAAATATCAGATCTATAAAATTGTAATATATTGCCTTAAACCGTGCTTTGCGTCACCTGTGTCATATCGGTTTCAATTTCACGTGCCCCTCCAAAACAACTTAACTAACCCCTTTTATCGGGCGGCCATCTTGTTTTTCTTATTTCGCGCGTCAGTCTGACGTCTGACAAGCAGCCATTTTGAAAAAAACTCGAGTGCGGCTTCCTTCCGCATCGGTGGGCCGTCATGAGAACTATCGTGTGGCGACACCCCCTTCGCTTTACATACATTGCATTCATTGTTTTAGAAGCGAGGCGTACATATGAGAAACTTTTGTTGTTTGACGTGCCCTGCTTGAAATCCTACCAGGGCGGTGGAGCCGAATGCCGGCTCAACGGCAACTGGCGTCGTGTTGTTTTGGATCAAACTTTTAACGCGCGTGAGTCGCTTATGACTTGAGTCAAACTTTACTCCTTCAGATTTTTGATTTTGGTTGAATTTAAAAGTAAGTCAGAGTTGTCTCTTCCTGTTTAATGTTTTGTTTCGTTTATTGGATAATTTATTTGTTACAATGTAACAATTTTTTGAAATATTGGAGTGATTAACAATAAAAAAAGTTATAAAAACATACTCGTACTGTGCACATCTTGAATAAAAAAAAACATCTCGCTCAAAAATTGCAAACATTACAAACAAGAGTACCAAAAGGAGAGAGACGTGACTACACATTCTGACAAGCATTTCCCGCGGAAGACTCAGTTGCGACCCGTCATTCCCTTCTACTCAGTAGTTACCCTTCGCTCCCTTACCACTTATTGTTTTAATTGTTGCCTTTGAGAGGTGGGAGGATCTCGGCTCTTAAGATTTTATGTATCATGACTAGTGTGTTGGCAAATATTTACAAGTAGGCTTTCGAGGTGAGTGCAGGCTGATATGTTAATCGATACATAGTGAGGGGGAGCACGTTTTCAGTTATTAGAAATATTATAAAAATGGCAGTTGTTTGCAAGAAAGTATTTTATGGATACAAATAAACAGGGTCTGAGAATATTCATAAAATACTTTATTAGTATTTTTCAGACTTTAACTTAAAAAATCTTGTATTTTAGTCGTTACACTTAGAAATAAAACGCTACTCAATTGTTGAAGCGTTAAAATTACCAATCTAAGTAAATAATAGACTACTTAGCCTCAAATCGGTTTTACTAAGAAAAGTAACAAAAGAAAATTCTTTCAGTTTGTTAACAAGGGAATAAAGCAAAAACCCATCTATTCGAAAGTAACAGCTTGTATATAAACAAGGTTTTGTACGGAATGTAATTACAATTTGACAATGCCAATAGCGTGTATAACAAAATAGAGCCAGAGGGTATAAAAACAAGGGGTCGTAGTTATAAAAACAATCGGCGGCTCAAGATTTACTGAAAGCATACATTGCTGGGACTCTATATGGATCGTGTTCTAAGTGGTCCTGGAGGTACAAGATAGACAGATTTATTTATTCTTTTATTTCTAACAAAATTACATTTTCAGATGGATATAAAATGTGTAACATAATTTTATCACTACCAGGTATAAGTAATAATCACTTACACAGTTGTATTTGTACAAAATTCTACTCAGTATCAGTATGGAAAGAATGATTAGCAGGCTACATACCCTATTTTTTAATAATGCAAATTACTGCTTGGTGATGAATAAGTATAAAAAAGTAAAAGTAGTTTTTGTCACAAGAACTATTAATTTTAACTATTTACTATTTTTCTTCCGTAGTTTTATTGTGTGTAATTTAGTAGGTAAAAACATTTGGAGCATTTATAAGGGTTAATAGAAGTACATTTTTTATTGCTGGCCGACTTAATAAGATTTTTTTTACGGAGAAGAAAATGTCACTGAAGTCCAAATGAATCCATAGACAAATTCGTTTGACCTTCTTAGTTTCTTTTTATCATCGAGACTTAATCAAAGTCAAAGACAGAGGATAAACAAACGGTGTAACGTTAGGGCTGTCAACGGTGGCATCCTTGTTATTCCTGTAACATTTTTCCTAAAATTCCTCAGTTAAATAAGCGAGCATTTAGTAATCGCACATGTAGTATTTATTACGTATTCAAACAGTAATTCAAATTCAAGCGTATTTGTTTGCAACAAAATAATTTTAAAAAATTACGGTGATGTAGTAACATTTATAAAATTCAACTGTTAGTTGTTAGAAAGATGAATGAATTTTCAATGAACATTTTTCATTGAATATCAATGAACACTTTTCAAGTATAAAATTTTAGGGACATCGTTGTATGCACTTTATGGGACATCTTTTATTCAATATTATATTGGTATTTATGCATAATGTTGTTTTTGTTACAAAGGCTACTATAATAAGACTTGTAATGTACATTTGTACATATGATGATCCTATTGGCTATTTTTGGTAGTCAACTAAGTTTTAATTTCCACATTTTAACTGGCAACCCTAGAAGCTGCTTCCTTCGCGCAATCACGGGAGCGCCCACTCCACGCTCCTGTTTGCTCGGTTCTCTTTTAGAGAAAACAGATTGCTTGTCAATACACAAAACAAACAGTTGCGAAACAAGGGACATTACAAAGATACTCGCAATTTATTTCTAACACCTAGCTCTAACTCCAGCACCTTTCTCGACCGTCTGTTGACTGCTAACTTTGTAAGTCTTTAGAGAACACTCTGTTTGCGGGACATGATGCCCGAATTTCCGATCGAGTAATTACGTAGGTGAGATGAGGTTGCGGCTACAGTCTATAAATTACTGATGCGAACCCAGTAACTTCTTTACCCAATATTGGGAAAAGTTTGGAGAACTAGTACCCAGAGTTATCAATGAGGATTGGCGGAACTGACCACCAACACGATGACTGATCGATGGACAGACACAGACTTTTATAATCAAGGTATCTTGAATTTTTCTAATCATCTCGTTAGTGGGAATGATTATTTATAACTTATATATAAATAAAATACGTGATCCGAGAGTGTATTTACATTACGAGCGTCATGAAATGTTATGAAAAATAAAACCGCACGAAAATTCTACTAAAATTCTCTAACTACGCGTTTAGAGAAGCAGATTAACACTAACGCTTACTGAAACATTTGCTTTAAGCTTACTTTTCCTGTTTAGATGCTGTTGACTGTCGAATAAAAGTTACGCCAATTTAAACTCGACAGTATTAAGGCACTCCAGTGTACTAGATCCTTTTAAAACTAAAAGGAAGTTACACTGCAATTCAAACGTTTGTGTATAAGTGTACGCAAGGGGTTTGTTTCACGAAGTAGCAACTTCAAACAAAAAAGACTTGGGAGCGACGTGGCACCGCACAACTTTCAGTTCAAAAGTTAACTACGCTCGCCATAAATAAACCTTCGGTTTTGCCCTGTGATCCCGCCGATTGCGAAATTCGAGCCCGTAGTTAAACTGTAAGTCGCATAAATTACAGTTGCCGACGGTGCGAATGGAAAAACAAGTGGAAAGTAGCACTTAGCAGCTTGACTAATCGCCGGACGGCACTGACAGCTGGCGAGATCCAGAGGCTGACTTCTTCACCGCAAGCCGATTGGCGCAAGCGGCAACCGCTAGCGTGCCTTCATTACTTTTGGGGCTAACGAGCTTCCTGGTTTTTTATTATCAGCTAGCTTAGCATTTTTTTGTATTCCTAAAAGTATACTATACCAGTATAATTTAAGCTATTATTTCAAATGCATACAATAGTATAATTAGTTATTCTGCGACCATTATGTCGTAAAATTTTTCAATTTCAAAATTTCATTGCTCAAAGACCCACCATCTCCCAAGGCCAACAGGTGAAGAATGTCAATAGGTATTAACCGCTCTTTGTAACCTATCTTTAAGGTATTTTATAATATATAAATAAATAGAAAAGTAATGAAGTTAGTGTTTACTATTATTTGTTGCAACACATAAAAATAAATAAATAATGATGGCTTTCTTTACATGTGTGTGATTTACATCTCTTTAGCAGATTAAATGGAAATGAAATAAAAACATAAATCACATTTCCCTGTTCTCATACGATATAAATATACGCATAAAATGTAATAAGGATAAAATAAGTCTTTTATAGCGTATAAAGTTAGCAAACGAGCATGCAGTTCACCTGATGGTAAGTGGTCGCTGTCATGGGCGACAGCTATCTGTAATCATCCCCAAGTACGATTAAATCATACCTAAGATTAATCACTTGCTGTTGGATGCGTTGCTACTCCTGAGGACTAAGATGTTCGCCTCATGTTTAAGTATAGCCGGCAACAACGCCTCTCCAAACCGAAACACAATAAATTGCTTCACGGAGGATTGTGAGTGCTTATAAAAGAATATAATCTCAATAGTACTAAATTTCATGCATTTATACTTTGGTACTTATTACCTTTTTACTACATAAGTCTTCTACATAAAACATTTTATTTTGGGAAAGCCACGCTCTTAAGCCATGAAGTGCACGTGATCATTACTACCCTATCAACTATAAGTGTATTTAACCCTTCACACCTCCTACCATTCTGGGTATCAAAGGTGCCATAATGAACGATCCTTAGAAAAGCTTTACACTTCTTTTATGTGATCTGAGGTACTTCACACCCCTGTAGTTACGGTCTAGTCGTATATCTTCGAACACGGGCAGTTCATTTGCTTCACGCCTCATACCCGCAAATAAATCAGCACCCCCACACACGTACGAGTCAAGTGAAAATTCTAATAGCATTTCGTACATACGTTCCTCAGTTATTTGTACATTTGCATTCATACGCTGCAACACAGCAAGAATTTCGAATGAATTCTCGCAAAAATATTATTGTATTCTCTTGAATATACAGTAGCGACTTTTCGTATTCATTACTATGCATGAAAATACACAATATTTTTGGTTACTTATAACGTCATTGTCGTTTTAGCTTACTTAGTTTAACTGGCAAAGCGTGTTAACCCCGGAGGAAAATAATTCTAAATGCTGTATTTTCAGAGACACGTGTTTTTAAAAAGGGGGAGGTTATATGTTCATCTCTATGTATTTTTATTATGTATGTATGCAGCTATTGGCACTAACATCAAATTTATAAAGTATTTTTCAATATTATATAAGTAGGTAAAAGCATGTAAAATGCCTTTAGTATAGCTAATAATAAGCCAATTGTCTTGATTACAGACAGTTGGAAACCTTAAATTAATGGTTAAACAAGGTTCGCACACACGGTCGCGCTACAGTTTAAGAAGTTTCTTTGTTGTTACGCTCAACTATTGTTTGGAGCTAAACTTGGCCGGCTTTGGGAGGATTGTCTGGAGTTCAGAAAGGAAAACATTTTGGCAATGCCTTACGCAAATTATAGCCAGATTTGGCTGATGATAAGTAGTGGGAAGTTATGTGTAAATAACGAAATCATTTAAATTTGTGTCTATTGAATCAAAAATTAATATTTTTGCGCAAATCGGCAAACACAATATCCTTAATGAACTCTAAACATAAAAACTAATTCATTAATGAACTAAGATATATCAATATATATCTTATTTCATTCATTATAGGTATTTATATTCATTTTGAGTGTTTTATAGTATGGAGTTTCTTTCGCCGTTTCTTCTCCATAGAACACCTTGTGGAACGGTGGTAAGTGTCACTAAACCGCCAAACCGTTATCGCTAATAACTGCTCCGCACGCCGAAAAAATATGTATATATAAATAAATAATGCTTTACCGTCAAGGACTTGATTATTTTGTAAATGTATTTAACATAATTGTGCAATAAATTATTTAATTTCATTCCATTTCTTATTACACCTAGCACTGCCCCGGGCGCAGTGACTACACCTAAAGCCTGAACATGCTACATATCCTGAAATAAAAAATATTTTAGAGAACGTCTACATTCAGCAGCGGAATTTAATAAGCTTGTAGTTTTGACTTTGAAAAAGAATAGAAACTTGTGGCAAAATACTTTATCTTATTTTCTTAAAGTAGTTATTAAAAATATCCAAAAACATGACATCTTAATGACTGATAAACAAGTTGTTACACAAAAAAACTAACTTCTGTTTTGACATTAAGTCATACAATTTACGGATTTCGCTTATCTTTGAGGTTTCAGTTATCAGATTATAATTAGTATTACTATACTTTTACGTGGCAACCTATTGTGGTATGGTAGAGCTTTTACATATTGACCGATAAGGTACAGCTGCCAACTTCACAATCTACCGTAAAGCAATTCATTTCATTTCCCAACATCTTATCCTTCTGAGGAATCATACCCCTGGATAACAACGTTTTTGCCGGCTTCCAGTAAGAGTTTAGGCATATTTGAGTATAAATATCGGCTATCGGCTATCGCTGGTAGCATTTTATCTTTTGATATGACTATACCAAATAAAGAGAATACTAATGTAATACGATGTTCGAATACGCTAGCACCATAAACCTACGAATGCTGAAACAAACAAGTACCTACTTATACACAAGTCAAGTTACGGTTCAACTTTCTTTGTACCTCCTAACCATTGTTTGGATGAAAACTTATCCCGAATACCCCGGTACCGAATGGACCGTGCTGTCTGTGAAATTGTTGCGAGTTCGCAAAGGAAACATTTTGCTTCCAGCTTAGGCAAATTGCTTAGCAACGGAGACTCGACCAGAGTGCGACCGATTCATATTTTATAGGCTAATGCGAGTTTAATTACAGTTGCATGGAAGCTTCGACTTACGTATGTGACTTCGTATTTGTATTTACGTAGTCTTAGGACGACTGCTTTATTTATGGTCTTCTGTGTTGTTAATAGAACTATTTGGTACTGAGTTTATTTTTATTATAATACTGGTCGCTCGCATTAAATACAAGATTTTAATCTTGGAACTTAAGTTTTTTGCAGTCGCACAAGTACGCTTTATCATTTAATGTGTTTCTAATCTTAAGGAATTTGCAACTTATTTGTTTGGTGCCCATTGCACGGAAAAAATTGGGAACTTCAGGAATATAACCGAGAACTGTGAAAATCCTCAGAACTACACCAAACCGTCAACAATGCATTCGGGTAAGTGGTTTCGTTAAATATATTCTTTCAGACGTAAAAAATTGCAATTTTCCGCTCGCAAAAATATGTTTTCATGCAAAATTGAACCATGCAAAGTCGCACCTGAACAAAAAAAGACTGCGACGTACAGAACGCCATGTATCACAATGTAGGGGATTAAATGGAAATTAGATGTTAAAACTTTGTTTCCGAATAACGGTCATATATTACAGCAGCTTCCTTTAAACATCTGGGTCCCCGCGGTTGCAGTGTTCGAAGTTTTTGCGCTGGATTTTAAATGAACGAAATAATTAAAAGTTATTACATAAAAGTAAGAGGATAGAACGTTGTGGAATATGTGGTCAAATGTATGTGTAGCTCAGTTATTTATTACTTTAGTACCTACCTTGATTTGGCGAGTAAAAATTTTTACATTGCTTGTTTATAGAGTTAGCGTTCATAGAATTACATATTTTCCTAGTAGTACTGATCAAAACAAAGTGTGAAATGACAGTTTTGAGTTAGACTGAGAAAGAGATTCATTTCAATATATTAATATTATTTAGTTCAATTATCAAACTCTTAAGTTTTAATTTATTTTATACAATGCACAGCTCTGCTAATAGTAATATCACATAATGCCAAAGAAATTTCACAAACATGAGCAATACCACAGCAGTACTTGTTTGCTGAAATCTCGCCCTTAAACAAACAGACGGAGATTACGTTGCAATATTGTTTAAAAATTCAAAGTCAAGGAACGACGGGCGCATAAAAATGTTTTGTTTATCCTAATTGCTCCAAGTGGCTGCTTAGTGAAGTTTTTGACGAGTCATTGTTTTCGACGCCATGCCTCGTCGGAGGTAATAGGAATATTTTCGGGTGGCGGGCCCGTCAGAAATTCGTGACTTTCAAAAACGTGCTTCAGCTCTCAAATAAAATATAGATTCGTGTTTGTATTTCCCAACTTAACTCCTTTACGCTGTGGTAGATACATTTTATTTAGATTTTGAATGGGCCGTTATTTGATTCTCCCTTTCAAGACGAGTCCATTTTATGCAGATTTTTATGCCAACTCTTTACATTAACAATTTTGATTTCCAATTTGAAAGGCGATTCGTAGAAATCCGAAAAAAATCTGAGTGAACTTTATTCTTAATATCATGATCAATATTTTTTCATTTCTGTCTATGACTTACAAGTTAAAGTACCTCTTGACGTAATTTGACCCCAATTGAATTTTAGACACATTGTTATTAAAA